>VZQC01015677.1:892751-1040948 GCA_009823505.1 Rhizomys pruinosus
GAATAAAAAAAAAAAAAAAAAAAAAAAAAAAAAAAGACAAAAAAAGAAAGAAAATTGAAGATTCAGTCTACAGAATAAGAGAAAAATCTTTGTCAACTATTATTTAATGGTGTATTAATCAGAATATGTAAAGAACACAAAAAAATTAAAGACGCTAAACCAAATATAATAAAACCAATAAAAGGACAAATGACTTGCACAGGAAGCTCTCAAAAGAACACATACAAATGGCCAGTAAATGAACGAAGAAATATTCAGTCTCTTTAGTGACAAAAGACATCCACATCCAAAAGTCATTGAGAGATCACTGAAGCACAGCTAGCTTAGTTGGCATTAATGATACAAAAGTAGAGTGTAAAGTCAGAGGGCTGTAATCACAGCATTCAGAGACTAAGGCAGGAGGATTAAGAGTTCAAACTTACCCTGCCATACATAATGAAACCCTGGTACTATTGGTGGGAACTAAGTCCATCCACCTGGAAATCGGTGTGGAAATTCTCATGGAAACTCAAAACTCGCTCTTACAGAGTACCTGGGTTCGATCCCCAGCACCCACATGTCGGCTGAGAACCGTCTGAAACTCCAATTCCTGGAGAACTCCAGATCCAGGGGAATCCGAGACCCTCTTCTGACCTCCGCGGCATTGCACAACACGGGTGCACAGACCTACATGCAGATACTACATTCATACACATACAGAAATTTAAAAAATAATAATAATAAATAAACACATTTCAAAATGAGCCAATATAAAGTATATATAAATATGAAAGACATGGAGATTCCATTCAAACCTAGAGAAACACTACAGCAAATGGATAGAGGAAAAAAATCCTAGTAAACAGTATTCATACACTAAAAGATATTGAAAATGAAGGAGTTATGGGGTGGAATTCATTACAGGCATATGGATATGCATTCCTGTAGAAGTTACAGCAAAGGAAAAGTGTTAATAAAATTATAAAAAATCTTCATTGCCCAAAAATACATGAGAAATAGAAGGCAGGGGCATTGTAAGGAAGAGATAAGGACGAGGCAACCAGGGAAACAGGTGGTCCCCAGGAATGATGAACAATTTCACTGAGAAGTGGCATTCTGAGAGTCAGTGAAAACATCTGGATTCTCTGAAAACACAAACTCTTATGGACAGAATCCCTTAAATTCATGTTTTGAGGCCGTATGTGCCAAAATGACTGCATTTATAGAGACATTAAGAGATATAATTGAGGGAAGGGAGAGATGGCTCTGTGGTTAAGAGCACTGACTGCTCTTGCAGAGGACCCGGGGTTCAATTCCCAACACTCACATGGTGGCTAAGAACCGTCTTTAACTACAGTTCCAGGGTAATCCAACACCCTCTTCAGACTTCTGCAGCTTTGCGTGACACAGGTGCACCTACTTACATGTAGACAGTACACTCATAAACATAAAAAAGAGATATAATTGAGGTTAAATTAGATCATACTGATCTGAGCCTAATCCCAGAGGGCTGATGTCCTCAAAAGAGGAAGAGACATCTGCATCTGCTACACTGGACATAGAGAATAGGCTTTTTGAGGACACGATGGGAAGGCAGCCATCTGCAAGCCAGTAGAGTGCCCTGTCCAAAAACCCAATCTGCAACCAATTAGGAACTGCTAATCTCCAGAACTGTGGAAAAATGAATATGAATGTTCAAGATTCTCAGCCTCTGGTATTTTGTCATAGAAGCCCTTGCAAACTGATAGTCTATGCTGGACTTTTACTTAATTTTTTGTGTGTCTGTATTAAGTTTTACTGAACATTTTTTTTAAAATTTCAGAATGATTTTAATAAGAGGCAAGGCATAACTAACAATAGTCAAAAAGCAACTGAGTGGAATCAAATGAGTCCATGCAAAAGACAACTGTTGAGCTGCAACTCACTTCAAAGTTCAGAGCTTCAGTGTTTATAGTTGAGATGATTGTTTTATGGTGGAAGAGGTTAATTCATTTTCAATTAGTCTATCGAGTCACTGGATTGAAAAATGTAAGTGTGCTTAAGTCAGGCATTTTCATCAAAATGATTCACTATAAATAGTTTCAAATTAATTATGTAACTGAAATTATGTCATCCAACAATGATTTCACTTATGTAAGACCAAGGATATCTATTCAGTACAAAACCTGACAAATAGACCTGCAATGCTAGAGGAAGACAGATTAATTAGAAATTCAATTTTAAGGACTTGTAATCAATACAACATAGTCTAAGCTATTCTGTTACTAGGAAAACATATTGTTCAAAGTGTAGCTATAATTTTAGTTTCATTCCCAGAGTTAGTCTTCAGAAATAATGAAAATTTTAGCAATTTATTTTCTTTGCTTTAATTTTTTTGACTAAAAAAACTGTCAAGGGCATTAGTAGCTAACAAAATGTTTGTTTGTTTGGTTATCTGTTATAAGAATGGTTCATGGTGTTTAAGCAACTTAGGAAGATCAGTTGTTTCTCATTATCATCAAATTTCACATGATCAGAAAATCCTGTCTGTGCAGTTGTTGTGGAAGTGGGCAGACAGGTTACTGGTGATATCTCCCATCTTACCAGACTCCTCCTGTGAATTTTCATCTTCAAAATGATACAGACAGTTGCGGTATGTAATAAGAATGTATGAATTGGGTGAGATAAAATGCAAGAATGATTTGGGAATGTGCACAGGCCCAGGAAACGATCCATACCACTATGACAATGTATAAGGGAGAACTAGAGATGATGGAGGCAGAATACACAAGAGCTATTGACAGAAAATTTGAGGTACAAGAGGAAGAGACTCAGTCCTAGGTTGCTGACTTAGGCAAGATGAATATTTAATTCTAATTTATGCCATAAACTTGTACCCTTCTTTAACATATACCATGTTTTGCATAAAACAACAGAAAATAGAAAAAAGAATAATAATGGTGAAGACCTTATATCTACTTTGAAACAAAATTGTCCATTTTATGCCATTGGATATATAAACAAACATGAGTACAAGCTTCCAGTCCCTAGTCTTAAATTTGTTAATCCATCAACTCCACAGATAGCTGATAGAAAATTTGTTTCAAAATTGACTTAGTTAAATTGTTAATATTTAACTCCTTTTTTTTTAGTCTTTCTGAGACAGGGTCTTCTTATGGCCCCAACTGTCCTGGAACTCACTATGTAGATCAGGCTGGCCTTGAACTCACAGAGATCCACATACCTCTGCCTCTCAAGTGCTGGGATTAAAGGTGTGCACCACCATACCTGACTCATATTTAACTTATTCCTTCTAATCAATGGAGTTTGGAATACAGTTGGAAAAATATTAAATATAGAATTAGCAAATTTCAAATATTCAATTAATCTTTCAAATCTAATCAGTGTGAACTATTGCTGATTTTCATGATTAAATTAGAAGATATCTAACAATATCCATAACTAATTACATCATTGGATTTTTTTCCTTCTTCCCCATCCTAATTAAAGTCTCCTTTATGCAGTTTTTTTTTTCAAAAGCTTAAAGCATTTCTGAGCAATTTATGATATAAAGTTTACAACTTGACACTAATGGCTTAAATATTTCCTTATTTTCCTCCTATGTTGGTGGTGGTATTAGTGGTAGCTGTAATAGTAGTGGTGCATGCATTATTTTCTTGTATCTTAAAATAAAAAGCTGTATAAAATGGAAATATGAATTCAAAGAGGAAATTTTATTATAGATACTACTTTTGTTAAGATTTCTGAAAATATTCAAGTTATACAAAATAAAGCTTATATTCTATATTATTGTAGGTGTTAGTACTTGTAGTTCACTCTTACCTGTGACCTTCATAATGTAGTAATATAACTTTAAAGTGGAGATATGTGTGTTTTCCTCTAGAAGTTTCAGACATTAAGTTTCTCTACAAGATAATTAACCACTCAGAAATGCTTCTCTTATGTTGTACTCTTTGGGACTCTCAGCACTGCCACATATTTGGAGTATAACAATAGACATTCATAATAATAAAACTAAAATATAAATTAATGTGGTGAGTTATAGAATATCAAACAAAATGGACTTATATCACATTTCAGTAGATACTGTAGATTAAAATTGTGTATAGATGTGACTGACTTTGTATGTCGTAATTATACTCTGCCTTGCCTTGTTGCAGATTGTAAAGCATTTATTGGACGGAACTTCCAAAATAAGAGATTTATTTCTAAGGGAAGCTTGAAGAGTAAATGCTTAAGTTATTCCATGTCATTAATATCCAGACTTAAATGATTTTATTGAAATTTAAAATCTTCTCCAGAAATAAACTTGGTCCTTGATGACAAGACACATGTATCAATAAAAGGAGATAAGTGATTTATTATTTATAAAATACTTTAATTTTTACAGAATTTCATATATTAATACTGTATCTAAATAATTTCCACTCCCCATTCTTCCCCTCTAATTTCACCTATATCTCAGTGCACTCCATCACAATTCTGTGATCTCTTCTTTAAGTATTAGACACAGGACATGGATGAATCAAGCTGAAATTGACCTGGAAGCCTCCTCCCTGAGAACCAGCTTTAATTGTATCAGAAGATGTTATGCATTCTTCCAAGGGAAAAAAACAATCAGTATCCTTACCAAGATGAAATAAGTGATTTTCAATAACAAAGGTTTTCTTCTATTTATGTTCATTTCATATCATCTGAATTCCATGCATGCTCTTCACAAACTGGTCTTGTAATCAGCAATAAACCTTTGCCAGCAGAATGAATAAACCTTTGCCAGCAGAATGAATTTGAAACATGAAAGTGAGAAAAAAGCTTGATCAGACAGACATCCTTTGTACATCTCTCTGTCTCTACAAGATTTTTTATTTTTGCTTATTTTACAGTTCTTGGTCCCAATTTTGGAAAGGTTAGATATTCACTGTGCTAAATCTTTTTACAAATGTGAGGGTTTTTTAAAAACATTTTTGAAAAGTGTGCACATCTGGTATTTTCCTTCATCTGCATCTTATTAAAATCTGTTGAAGCTATAATGAACATATGCCAGCTAGTTATTTTAAGTTTTGTTAAGTGAATATCAATGGTTTGGTGATGAAAAACACATGTTAAGAACTATACCACATTAGGACTGCACAATTTCCACCTGTGGAACTAAAAATTTCCACAAGCTTTAAAGTTTTTAATTAACAAAATCACCTAAAACATATTCAAAGAAGCCTTTGCTATAGGTTATTTGATGACTATCTTTGGCATGTAAGATTCTATGTAACCTGAAATATAAGCATCAAGTTCATGTTCATTACATAGGCTCTACACAGAATTATAACCCAGGTGTTACTGCAGTCATCTATTTTTGTTTTAATGATGGCGGATGAAAAAATATTATGGGAGATGTTCTTTCTATCAAAGTGAGAGTGGAGTAAGTCCTTTGCTTGATGGGGACATAATTTCAACTATTTCTAAGAGACGATATTGTTCTGTGCTGAACTTACTATATAAGTTTAATATGCACTATCTGTGCTAAAGCATTTCAGCTTCACGAACTAAAAGATGCTATATACCAGGAAGGACTCCTGGGTAATAAAAATGTAAAAATAAGAGAACAAAATATTAATTCATTTATCAAAGTACATTTAAAAATATATAAATGGCCAAATCAGAGAAAGAAATAAAATCGCTTAAAATGGTACCCATATTCTGTCAATGAATTTGAAATTTTTGACCAAGTTTAGAATGAAATTAAAATTTAAGACAAGCTAAATATATATAAGAAAAAATTATTTTGAGTAATTACTTGATTAGTTGCTATCTATGATTACTGAATGATGTAGTACAGCTAAAATTTAGTCTTAGTCTATTTTTTTAGATTTATTTGTGGTGTGTATGTGTGTGTTTGTGTGTGTGTGTGTGTGTTTGTGTGTGTGTGTGTGTGTGTGTGTGTGTGTTTGTATTTTCCTACTTAGTATATAAGTACATCACATGGTACCTGGGAAGGCCAGAGGAAGGTGTCAGATCCCCTGGAACTGTAGTTACAGATTGTAGTGAGCCACCTAGTGGCTGTTGGGAACCAAATCTGTGTCCTTTGCAAGAACAGCAAATTCTCCCTTAACGGCTCAGCCAACATAGAGTAGAATATATAGTATATTCTTTAGCTTACACGTAAAATATCTATTCTGCACATGCAATTCCATTTTAATTTATATTAAAAGATATATTTGTATTACTGGTAACAGACGTTAAATACTATGTTGTTCTAATCAAGTGAAAAAGGCTGGCCTCCACCTCATGTAGCCCATGAGTTTCTGAACTTGAGATAGTCTTGCCTTTGCCTCCTGAGTGGTTCTATATAGTCATGAACTCCGTTTAGTTACACTATTGCTTCTTAATGGTTTTAGTAGCATCTACATCAAATAAAAACTTGTTACAGACTCAAGACAAGTTCTCAAAAATGGTTACATGTTAAAATCACCTGGAGAACAGTAATCTAAATGCTCTACATACTAGAGATTTTAATTTAGTTTGCCTAGAGTTGAATGTGACTATACTTTTAAATTATTTATTTATTTATTTATTTATTTATTTAATGTGTGTAATTATTTTGCTTGCATGAAGATAAGTGTACCACATGCATGCAATGCACACAAAGGCTAGAAGAGAATGTTGGAACCATTGGGACTGGAGTTACAGAAGGTTGCTAGCTATTAAGTGGGTTCTGGGAAATGAAACTTGGTTCTCTGCAAGAGCAGCCAGTGTTCTTAACCACTGAGCAAACTATCCAGTTGTTTCTTGTAAACATTTTATGTTTGTGTGTGTGTTTGTGTCTGTGTGTGTGCACATGTGTGTGTATGTGTGTGTGTGTGTGTGTGTGTGTGTGCTTGGGTAGTATATTCATCTATTGCACATGCAGTTGTGGATTCTCATGCCTGCATGGACATGTGTGGAGTCCATAGACTGGCATAAGGATGTCTTCCTCATTTGCTGCTCCTCCACCTTTTAAAAATGTTTTTTTGAGCCAGGAAGATGTCTAGACTGCAACCAGCAAGTCGTCAGGATTGTGCTGTCTCTACCCTTCAATGCTGGGGTTACAGGAACAAGCCTTTGTCTTCTCTATGACTAGCTTTCAATATAGGTACTAGGGATTTAAACTCAGGGCCTCATGCTTGCAAGGCAAGCACTTGACCCATTGAAACATCTCCCAGCCTGTGATATAGTGCTATAGATAATAGCCATATAACTCGACTGTAAGAAGAAAAAATAGGAGAGAAAAATGTGGTTTTCAAAATGTTTATGTACAAAAGTTTAATCTAGTTGTTAAATTTTCTGATTTCTCAAGACCATGTCTAGAAATCCTAATTCATGATTTCTAAGCTTAGCGTAATAGTTTTTAACATGTCTTGTTACATGTTCACAGGCCATTCTTCAGACTTGACGCTTTTCTGGACTTTAAATTTCTAACATAAAAATCCCATACTTAGAGCTAGTTTTATTGATTTTGCTATCAAAGCCAACCTAGTTTTCCTTTAAGGTAGGTTGTTTTATGATAGGATTCTTAAAATCACTAGTCATAGCTTTGAATTAGAGTCTAAAAAACAATCTTTCACAAATAGAGAAAAAAGCTCTTTTATTCTCAAGTCAAATAGCCTGTAAAAGTAATACCAGTAAGTTATTCTTATATAATTATTGAAATTTTTATTTGTTACAAACAAAAACAGAAGCAATACCTAAATATTCACAGGCTTCAACTTGAAGGGAAGACACTCTCTTTGACCAGTGACTCTCCCTTGGTACTAACAAGATGTTAGTTGTTAATTGTATCCTTGTTTTTCAACTTAATTATTAAGTTCACTGAACCAAACTGAGGAAAATACAATGCAGTTCTAATTTATGCTATAGTTTGTTGATCTTACCATCCACACATCTACCACTCTTACACTGAAAGGGGTTTGAGGCCTCAAAATTTGAGATAATACATGTGAAGACAATTTTATTGCCTTGAATCCTCCAAAAGCTGAATAGATAGAATTGAAAATCATCTTCATTTTATGTCAACAACCAATTTTATTAAGCTACGGAATATTCAAGATGACTAAAATGGTGAAAAGCACCATTTCATTGGCAACTGCAATTTATTGCCTTTTCTGATTTTTTTTTAATTCTAAACATAATCACATGTTACTGTAAATCTCAACCCCTCCTCCTTAAGGCATAGCATCATACCAAGAGTATTTTAAAATTTACTTTAGAGATCTCAAACAGCAAATTTCCACAACATGCAATTAACATGGAATTAACAGAAAATTATTGAAATGCTGATAATTATAGTTTGGGGTAATAAATACAAAATAAAAATAAAAGATAAGTTAAAACTCTAATTCAGATGGTCTGAGTATAAGTCAAATCATTTTACAATGTTCATTCTGGTCTCCTTAGCCAATGCCACTCAGATAATGTGAGTCTAAGTGACTTTTTGTTGGGTTAGCAAGGTTAACAATTAATTAGATACAAATGGGAACTAATTCCATTCATCATTTTTGTATTTTAATGACTGGTTAGACTGCCAAATGTCATGACAACTTTTAGGAAGATCACCAGTGTTAACATTTTATTGAATACATTTCTGAATGTGATGAAATTTTTCAATAATTACACAGTTAGAAATGAAAATTTGGACACTCATTTGATCAACTTGATTGAACATACAAGCCCCCCCCTGCTGGATGGTGGGACCCATGAGCTGTGTGGGTTTGGGAACAACTGCTTGCAAATTGGTTTTACATGAAGGATGCTTGTACTCACAAATTATCACCTATTGTTAAAAAAAAATGAAAACAAAACAAAACAAAAAAGCAGAGAAAGATGCAGAAAACTTACGGCAGAATGCACGATCTGCGATGGGTAGCGGTGGGGTGGGGGGGAAGGGAAGGGGATATATGCCTGAACTGAATTGGAAAATGATGTATGAAATACACAAAGCATCAATAAAAATAAATTTAAAAAAAAAAGAAAATTTGAAGCTTTACACAGACTTTTGTGGTTACTAGACCACAATCCTCTCCAAAGTACCTGAGTTTGCACAAATGTAGAAACAGTGAGACAGTAAAAGTAATAAATTGTTCCATGACTCAACAGAGAATAGGCTACATTAAGAAAGGGAAAGTTGTTTTCTCTGTTAAGATTACTTAAATATCATACATAAAGAAACATTGTACTAATTATTGATGTCAGCATTATTCCTGGAAAAGTAGATAACTAAAAAATAATTCAAATGACACAAGAGGAAAAATAAAGGCATAGCTATGTTTTTATTTTTTTTGGTGTTTTTGAAACATGGGATAATTATAACATTAAAGAAAGGGAAGGAAACGGTGGTATTTTACTGTAGGGTAGGATAGGCTTACTGGAGGGTATACATAGATTAAACAAAGCCTGTAAATGAGGAAGGAATAGACATCAACATATATGAATCCAGCTGGTCAGAAAAAAATTACAGGAAAAATTTATGCCCTTCCAAAACAATTTAAAGCATCTAAATATTAATTTCTTACACTGCAGTTAAAATAAATTTTCATCCTTAAGTTTCATCAAGAAAAATATTGTTCATTACTTATTTTTCTGGAAGAAAACAAAGAATTAGATATAGGAAGCATATCTTTGTCTATGCCATCTAAATATTTCTGTTTTATTTACATAATCAATAACTCAGTCTATAGATGTTGCTTATGTGTTAAATAAAATAGTTTAATACATTAATTCTCTTTCTTAGTTTAATGCCACAATAACAGCTATTTTCCAAACTGTAAACCCTTGATATTGACATGTATGTAAATGCACCTGTATCTTGCAGTTCCTATACCAACCTTCCTTGGTTCATTACTTTAATAAATGACTGTCTCTTGCAGTAGTGATATCTATATTTTACTCTTTTTTTTTTGAATGAATTGAAGTCACTTAACTTGTCTCTGTAGTTTAAATTTACTTGGTTTACAAAGAGCTCTGCTTAGGAAACCATAGCTGAAGAAGGTTTGAGCATATTCCATTCATCTCAAATTGCACAGGATTCAACTAACAAAATCCTAGACATAGAATATGAATGAAATATCATATCTTCCTTGTCATCTCCTATAATCTATCTATCTATCTATCTATCTATCTATCTATCTATCTATCTATCTATCTATCTATCAGTCATCTATCTAATCTGTGACAGGGCCTCAGGGCTGAAGAGTTACCACAGTAAAGATTGTTACAGTTTTTCCAGAAGACCATAGTTTGGTTCCTAGAACCCACATTGGGCAGCTCACAACAGTCTGTAACTGCAGCCCCAGAGAATCTGACATCTCTCCTGGCCTCTGTGGGCACCTGCACACATGTGGCTTACACACATGGCATACACAGACACAATCATTTTAAAAGGATAAAAAAGGGGTCCACCATGTAGCTCAGGCTAGCTGCAAGCTCACTATGTAACCCATGGTATCTAAACCATTTGATACCCCTGCCTCATTCTCCCAAATGCAGCCTCACCAACATCCATTACTATGTAAAGTGAACATGTGCTTCAGTGTGAAAATTGAAGTGTCTGGCTGTATTCTGTGCATTGTATATAAACAATTTTGTCTATAGAGTTGAGGTTTATTAAGAAAGCTTAAACTGTAAATTGGTGTGATTTTCAAGAATAGGACTTGACAGAAATTATGATTTCTATTTTCACTCATGTGCAACCCTGAAATCTTATACCTGAGTCTAGGATATAGGACTGAAGTTCTCCAACTACAGCTAACACAACCACCAGACATATGTATAGGTGAGGCTGCTTTCAATCTTTTCAGCTGAACTAACACCACATCTAAGTGGCCATGTATGATATAGCCCAGTCTAAACCAAACCAATGCATAGGATCAAAAACTAATAAACTAGGGGTACGTAGGAACCACCATGATTTGTATAACATTTTGAAGTGAATTAAATATTTTTGAAAATGTTTCTTTGACAGCCAGTGTTATATTTTTCAGATCAACGCAAAGCACAACGGTTTCTCTAAACTCAATATTTTCAAATTCACATATTTAAAGTCATGCAAGCTGCAACTTCCCTGTCAGAATTACTGGCTGCCAAATTTATACCTGTTTCTTCAGCTGTACCTTTTGATATTTAGAATTTTTAAATTTCTGTAAAGTAGATTTTGTAGACTGTAATGTGTTCACTGCCTTTATGAAGCAGTATATACTTGCATAATTTCGTGTGTAAACTGAATGCTTAGGCTTTCAATGCAGTATTTATATAAAACAATAAATATTAATGTTATGAAATAAATGAGTACATTTTTATCAAAATACACAAGAATCCCTAAAGCACACAGATGAACTTGGAATAACTGTCACAAAGTTTCTCACCCTGTGTCATAAGCTTTGGGTAATTTGGATGGAAACCACAAGGTTTGCATTTTGACTACTTAAATTACTATGACTAAAAGTATCAAAATGATTTGGCTCCATTTGTTTGCAGAGTAATATACTACTGACTGACATTCAGGTTCATATTAGCTAGACAAGATATCCAGGAATATGTCTAGTGAAAACTGAATACTGATTTACTACACCCAAGAGGGGCAAAAATCATACATTGTAAATTCTTTTTAAAATTGGCAAAATGTTAAAATGAAGCAAATTTTAAATGTGAGATTGTAGTGACCAATTACATTATTCTATTGAGGGATTTTTGCCAATGAGAACAGATTTTAACATTTTAGGTTTAGAATTTTGAAATTTTCCTTAGAGTATTTATGAGATTGTTGTCAATAAACCTATTCTTTAAGCTCCTGTGACCTTTGATAGTTTTTATTTGTAGAACCATGGACCATCTGTAAACAAATTGGTTTACCTGTGTTGGCTATCAGTTGAAGGTTTAGCATCGTGACTTTTCGAGATCTGTGGTTTGATTTATAAACTTGCAATTGTTATTTTTGCAAGGGCAAATGTATTTCTTTATTAAATAAAGTAAAATAATGGTGAATGCATCACATTGACATCACTTAACTCTAAGAGATCTATATTTTAATCTATAGTTTAATAGTTTTAATATTTACTAGTTATTCATATGTTGATCTTAGATCAAAGTTGATGCTGTATATACAGATAAATGCAGACTACTGATGGAATATCTTTAGGATAGGTGGGATACTTCCACAGTTAAATGGGGAGACCTTGTTCAGCTGATAAATATTGGTGGCCACAAGTATGCATAGATGCACTTAACAGATTTTGCTCAATGAAAATGTCAGTTCTAATAGTGTTAGTCATTTATGAATGTTTAGGTATATTTCCTTAACATTTTAAGCAAAGCCCTATTATAATAAAAGGCAGAATCAAGACTTCAGTGATTAAAGACACAATGATATGTATTTTAGCATTTATAAAGACTCAATGTCAGTAGTTTCCCCAGACTATAAATGCCATTAGTTTTTTTTTTTTAGGATAGACTGAGAAAATTGACTGAAAATAGATTATCCATAGCAACAGTTTGGTAAAATTCCATTGTAGAGTGTTTTCTCTAGAAACTCAATCTTTTCAGAGTAACCTGTGCTGACTGGTCTCCAGGAGACATAATAACATCTCCACATCCTTCAGGGCCAACTCATTCATTATCTTTGACATATTTAAATGTCAAACGGATGCATATATAGTTGATGTATGCTCTTTCCTAACTGAACAAAAGTAGGTTGAAAGCAAAATTCCATCATCATTTTGATGAGAAATTGAAAATACATAATAAAGCTAAAATTTATCACTTTTTTCTCATGACTTTTTATCAAAACTGACACCAACTAATTGACTGTATGCATTAAGTAGACTGAAGTTTTCAGCAAAATTTCTTCAAGTGGTTCTTTGTTGGGCATGTTTATTTTTCTTTGCTGCTCTATTCACTGAGTGATATTATATGAGGGGTTTTTTACAGATCTTTTTATTGATATGCGATTATATATACATATATGTATAATATAAAGCTTAAATCAAATTGTTTATACTAACTTTATCAAGAGAAATAAGTAACAGAAATTCTTGTAGGTTAGCAAAATTTGGGATCTTATCTTTCCATTTAAAAGCTTCTTGCTCTCAATTATATTTTCAAATGTGTTTTATTTCTTTAAAAAATCAATTTTTAATGTGACTATTGTCATTTTTTGTCAACTTAATCATTACCTCCATGGTGACCAACACAGCATATTTTGTCATGGCATTGGCTGAGATTTCTTATCAATTCTAAAGACAATTATAGATCACCAATTAAAACTAATGGCATCTACTGTGGAACAATAGATTTTCAAATAAGTGCACTTATTAGAACCTGAGATCCAAGTAAGATCAATGATAATTTCAATATTTGATTTTACCCACAGACATATATTTTGTGGTTACTATGTACCAAGAAATCTTGTGATTACCAGATTTACATTTAGAAAAGGAAAGTGTAAAGTGTTCGATCATAGTTGGAATTTGTTTTTTTAATGTGCTTTTCAGTTTGGGCACAACAAGAAATAATATGCTAAGAGCAGAGAAAATTTCTTTGTCCTACCTATTCATTCCTGGAAACAGAAAGGTGCAACTGTAGCACCCCAAATTCAGGTCCCCAAAAGACCACCAAGGAGCAGATTCTCATGTAAGTACAAAAGGATCACTTTATTTGAGCTCAAGCTTGGACTCACCACCTGATCCAATACAAGGTCCAGGAGAGTGAGCCCCGAGCAAAGGTGCGGTCAGGATTTTATAGTTTTTAGACAAATGGAGGCAGATTTCTGGCAAAATAGTTACTTAAATGGTCCAGCGTTTGGCTGGTAAAATTTGTCTGTATGTGACTGGGTAAGCCTTCCTGGGCTTATGGGGTTTTGAAAACCACATTCCTTTGAGCACTACATTCCTTTGAACACTACAGCAATGAGAGCCTCAAAAGCCAGAATTATGCCTGGTAATGACCCCTCAACTCATCTCACTGGGCCAGGATATTTCATCTATATACACCTATTTCCTAGCTTTTGTTCAAGTCTAAACCATAATGCTATTAAGGGGGACATAGATACAGACTTTAAGTGGCTATCTTTCTCTAAACAACTCTCAACACTTTTACATCATTGATTTTGCATTTTTCTTCTTGTTTCACTTGAGCCATAGGATCTAGAAATAGACCTCTCTGGTGGCTTTCATGGCAAATCTCTCATGTTTCTTTACACTGTATGTTTGTGTTTCTATCATTTGGTTACTATAGCATAAAGGCCCCTAAGGGGAAAACAAGTCAAGAAAATTAAGAATCCTTGGCCTGGGTAGAGCCTTAGATTCACAGCTTTGCCAGTTCAATTACTTGATCACAGGACTACCTCTAGAAAGAAGAGTTCAGTTTAAGTCATCCAAAACAGATAGGTGGAGTGCCTAGTCTGCTTCTGAGACGGTGAATTTTTCCTTTGTGGAATCCCTGCCCCTGGTGTGGTGCTTCCATACTGGACCATAGACAGGTAGCTTTCCTGAGTCTGCCTTTTTTTGGTTGTTTGTTTGTTTAATTCTCCAGGAAAATGTAGCCTCTCCTTTTCATATTTATTTCTCTTTCCTAACCAGCTATTTCTAAAGCTTTTGGCAACTTAATATTTTGTATTTACTTTTCCTCTCAAGCTCCTCTCCCTTCCCCACCACATCCCTGGTAATCTGCCACCTGTGTGGCCCCTATGCATGGCTTTATGTCCTTTCTTCCTCCTCCCCTTCATTCTCTTCCTTAAGTGCAGCTGTTGAGACTCACTCACAGCTTGCATGCCCTGAGGATTTTTCTGTAAAGTCTATTACAATTATCTTTTTTTTAATATTTATTTATTTATTTATTTATTTATTTATTTATTTGAATGTACTGTCTGCATGTAGGTTTGTGCACCCGCACCCGTGTCCTGCAATGCCGCAGAGGTCAGAAGAGGGTGTCAGATTCCCCTGGAACTGGAGTTCTCCTGGAATTGGAGTTACAGACGGTTCTTAGCCGCCATGTGGGTGTGGGGATCGAACCCGGGTCCTCTGCAAGAGCAGTCGGTGCTCTTAACCACTAGGCCATCCCTCCAGCCCTATTACAATTATCTTAAAGCTTCCATTTGTACTATTTGTAATTCTTTAACGAAAGAGTCTAAAACACTGAAAGGGGAACCTGTTTTCCTCTATGGCAATTTGGAAAAATCTGCATACTCTGGAATTATGATTTAACAATTCAACAACTGTTAGAAAAATACCTATAGTGGAACAGCTGTGAGACTATAATGTAAAAATCTCATTTACTTTCAAATATTAGCTCTTCTGGAAAAATGAAACTTTTAGAAATTAGAATGTATTTCCAGATTTTAAAAAAAGCTCTGCTCAATTTGAAAGGCAAGGATCAGAATCATGTCTCAATTTTTTAAGACAAAGATTGCTAAAACATTCATTTTTATGTAAACATTTAAAATGCATTGTTTTTTGTTACAGTGCATAGTCTTGACAATGTGGATCTGAACACACATGTTACATAACATACATAAACACGGCATTCACATTAAAGGCTTCTATTGTTTCCATGGTACCCATCCACATTTAGTTAATATGTTTTTCAGAATTACAAGCATAACAATGTTTCTATAGTAAGTAGTAGTGAAACAACAAAAAATGTGTGGGTCCTGGCATGGTGGTATATGCCTTTAGTCTCACCAATGGGGAGGTAAAGGCAAGCTTGTGATAAAATGTAAGGGACCAGAAGAGTAGCTAAAATCTTGCAATGTAATGGCTACTAAGAACTTTGGGACCTGAAAAGCCCCAGGTAAGATAAGAAATAAGAATGTGAAAGTAAATAGGGCTATTCCCCCACTCCCCTGATGGAAGTTTTTATTTTCCAAGCTTGCTGCATTCCTCTGTCTTTTATGACCATGTGTTACCTTTGTAATCTACTTAATTACGATATATTATTTTGGGGTTTTTTTCCCCCTTTGCTTACATTCTTCACCTGAGTCTAAAAGTCCCCAAAAACTTTGGGGGAGGAGCTGACTTCTTTACAGAATGATCTGTGCATCACTCTGCTAGCTTAAAGATAATCTTTCTCTCCCCACCTGACTTTGACAGTCGATTACATGATTTTTCTGTAAGGAGCAGATCTCTCTGAGCTGGAGGTCAGCCCAGTCTATGTAGCAAGTTCCAGGGCAGTTGGAGCTACTGTGAAACCCTGTCTAGAAAAGAACAAAAGTCCAAAAAAAAAAAAAAAAAAAAAAAAAAAGAAAAAAAAAAAAAAAAAAAAAGAAAAAGAAAATTCTACCTTGTATGAGCTTAATGCTATACTTTTACTTTTTGTATTAGTAGTTTTGAAACAGGGAGAAAGAGTGTCACCTAGAGGGTTCTTAGTGTCATTCATAAATAAAAAAAAAAAAAATTAAGAATGGGCCCAAACAGAAGCTTTAAAGCAATTTATTTAGAAAGGAAAATCCTCGGGGCAGCAGGCAAGCTGGTAATCTCAGCAGGTGCTGTAAGAGAGGCCCACACTGACTCCATTTTGAGCATAGCCACCATTTTAAGCAATTACTGGAACCTGCCCAATTCAGGGAAAAGGTTGATTGCTCAAGGTCAGAGGCCTCAAGAACAGCTAATAAATTTTAAACTTGTCTAAAGATAACTGTTAGTACTGTTGATATGTGAGGACAGGCAGACTGACTTAACATTTCCTCGTTCCTGTCCCAAGATTGTGTCTAAAGATAACCTTTTGTGGGGGCAGGTGGGCTGACCTACCCATGCGCTATAACTCTGCTATTGTCCAATAAGGCTATAAGTTACCCAAACCCCACTAAAATTCCCCTAGACCCTGTATAAAAGGCCTGCGAGCCAAGTTATCAGGGTCAGAGCCTTTTCCCTCCCACCCCAGCATGCTGGTTTACTTTTTTTCTCTAAATAAAGTCTTGGTTTTCCATCCTTCGGTGTGTCTGCTGTGGATTCTCAGACCCTAACAGTGCCTTGAGGAGGAGAATGGAAGAGAGATAGGAAAAATGTATGAGGCCATGCAGGTCAGACACAGGGCTGGACTGGCAGCCACAAGATGGGGAGAAGGAATCTTTAGAGAAAATGCAGAGAAATCCAAAGCGTTAAAGAAAGCAAGTTTAGAAAAGGGGTATGAAGAAGGAAAGGAGAGAAATAAATTACTTTCTGAACAGACTAACCTAGCTATATATCTGTGTCTGGATCCAGAAGCCCTGCCCTAGAAGTGACACTCCAGCAGGAAACGTCATGTCTCATTAATACACAAGATATGCCCATCTATTTAGCCTGATTTAAGGTGAAACTGCCTTCATGGGGGGTAGTCCTAAAACTTGGTGACTGACCAGTGGAGTTGGAAAGCTGGCTCTTCCAGTAGATAGATTATAGAGATTTTGTACTCTTGACCAGCTAATCTTAGGGGCCATTTGCTACTGTTTCATTCTGCCTTATGGCTTTACTTTCTCCTAACTACGGTGGATAAATTTATGACCCTGTATAAACTTTTCTGTTCAACTTTAATCAGCTCCTGATCTTTCCCCTAAAACCTGTCCAATCCATTCATTTATCCTCTCTAGTTTAATGAGAAATTGATGCTTTAAGATGTGAAGGTAGGATTTGTGAGTCACACTCAATTTGTTCCTAAGGAAAAATCTTCAGGCTATATCTTGAAAATACAGGCAAATCTGGCTACTATTCTGTCATCTTTGAGCTTTTATAATATTTCATTTTCCTGAGTATAATAGCCTTCAAATTTGTCTTCTACCTGAATAGTCTAAGGATCTCTTTTGAAATGTAAACTCTCTACTTTTAAATTGAAAGCCAAGCCTTGGTTAATTGAAAAGCTTCACAATGGTTCCTGTTTAACTTAATGCCTCCCATCTTCCAACCATTACTCCTGCCTTCTATCACCTTGACCTTTCCTCTCCCCAGGCTCTCTCTATAAAGTACTCTCAGTGGCCAATTCCTCTTTCCAGAACTTCAATTAGTTGAACTAAGATGGAACAAAGCAGAAAAACTGTTATTTTTTCCCTACACCATTTCCCCATTTTTTTGGGGGGGGTTCTTTTCCTTAAAAAAATCATATATATACATATATATATATATATATATATATATATAATATATTGAGGGTGATCCTTGATGCCCTTGTAGCTCTGGCTGTCCTGGAACTTGCTCTGTAGACCAGGCTGACCTTGAACTCACAGAAATCTGATTACTTCTGCCTCCCAAGTGCCACCATGCCCAGCTCTTTAAATATATATTTCATTATTTTTATTTTATGTGTATAAATACATTGTCTACATGTATGTAACTACATCTGTGTTGTGCAATGCCCATGGAGGTCAGAAGAGGGCCTTGGCCTGGAGTCATGAATAGTTGTTAACTGCCATGAGAGTGCTGGAAATAGAACCTGGGGACTCTGCAAGAACAGCTAATGCTCTTAATCACTGAGCCATCTCCCCAGCCCTTTTGTGAGTCTTTTTGAGACAATGTCTCCCTATAGCCCCAGGTTATCTGGAACTTGCCTTACAGACCAGGGTTGCCTTGAGCCTTTATTCCTCAGGTTATATGAACTGACTTGTGTTTGTCAGGAAAGAAAATGAAGATACACCCTAAGGGACTGAGGACGGTTGAAGGTCCAACTTAGCTCAGAAAGTGAGGAGGAGACACATGGGAGAGAATCTTTCTAGCACAAGGATTTTCTGGCCTATAGGAGTTGTGACTCATGAAAGCTCTTTTCATATTTTAGCTTCCCAAAGAAGATTTGGGAAATAAAATCTCTTATGGTTTCCTGAGTCAACTTTGAATAATAAATCTTTACTTCCACTAATTTCTGTTTCCTATGTTTACAGTTGATTGGTGAGTAGTAAGAACTTTAGATTATTGTAATAAGATCTTCTTCCTTCATGTCTGATCACAGACTTAGGCAACCCTAATAAATATACTCCCATAAAGAAGTAGTTTTTTGTTTTTGAATGTTTTATATTTACAGATAAAAAGCTGTAACTAAAGACGCTTAACATATACATTAGTTGGGGCACATGTTCTACCTCATATGTGGATCCTTCCATCAAATGTTTAAATCTCTTTGTATGTTCAACTCGGAGTAACTTGTAGAATCCAGGAAATGAGAAAGAAAATATTGGTGGGGAGGGAAAGAAAGATTTTAAGGGGAGGAATAGTAGGACACAGGTGGTATGAAGGGGAAAGGGGGAATATTAGGGAGCTTTAAGTGGAGAATGAGATGAAAAGGTGTGGTGGATGCATGTGGAAAAGGGATAACTCACACTAAGGGTATTTGAAAAAGCCATATGGAAACTCACTAGTTTATAGCTTCATAAATAACACACAGATATGCATTAATATAAAATAATTAATTGGAGTTACACCACACAGGACATGGTGCTCTAATAACCCTGCTGATGGTTTTCTTTGCTGTTCAAAAGGCTGTTAGTCGGTTGCAACCCTGTTTGCCTATTTTGGGTGCTATTGCCTAGACTTTGGAGGTATGTTGTTTATGTTATGCCCAGATCACTAGGACCCACAAAAGACCACCAGGACACATGGCTCCGATGTAAATGCAAAGAGTCTTTTTAATTCAAGCTGAGCTTGGACATCCACCCTACTGACAGGAGGCTGGGAGAAGTGAGGGGGAGGGTCTTTTAAAAGGAAAAACTGCAAATTGGAAATTTTCCAGTTTTGGCATTTTGTTATTGATTCATAGGGACTGAGGAAGCATGATTTTTAGACTGATAGGTCAGGGCGACCTGGCAGCTTTGGTGGTGTCATGGAGGGCAAGGTGGGGATTTTACTCACTGAGTACATCCTGGCAGAAGAGCAAACATGTTTAACTTCAGTCTTTCCCTGTTAGTTATTTTCAACAAACAACCTTTGGTCCTTCCCTGTTAGGTATTGAGATATTCTGTGGTTTCTCCTGGAATCTGAGGATGGGGGCTGTTTCTCAGATGGTATATTTCCACAAAATAGAAAGATGGAGTCTATCTTGTTCCCTTGTAACTGGTCCCTCTTTACATTTAGATTTCTGATACTGTGATATACACCACAACCAAAGCAACTTTGGGGTAAAGGATTTCTATTACAATTGCAGTCAATTATCAAGAGAAGCCAAGGCAAGAGCTCAAGGCAAGAAACAGGAGACAGGACGGAAGGAGGAGGACCATGGAGGAATACTTGCTGGCTTCCTTCCTCATGGCTGGCTGACCTACTTTTCTTTTTTTATTTTCTTTCTTTTTTCTTTTCCTTTTTTCCCCTTTATTTGTTTATTTTTAAGGGATTCTACAGTATGAGAGCACAGTTGTTTTCAGATCACATTGACATTGCTCAGTTTGCCATACAATTAGGTAATTGGCACTAGCATCCACATATGAAGGATACCATTCATCGTTTGTTTTTCTGGGACTGTGTTACTTCACTCAGCATGATATCTTCTAGCGCCAACTATTTACCTGTAAAGTTCATGATGTCATCTTTCTTTACTTCTACATAGAACTCCATTGTGTAGATGTACCACATTTTCTCTATCTACTCATCAGTTGAGGGGCACTTGAGTTGGTTCCAGCTCCTTGCTATTGTGAAGAGAGCTGCAATAAACATGGCTGTGCATGTATCTCTGCAGTAAGATGAGTCTTGTGGGTATATACCCAGGAGTGGTATGGCTGGGTCGGGTGGCAAGTTCATTCCAAGTCTTCCAAGGGTTCTCCACAGTGCTTTCCATAGTGGCTGTATGAGTTTACATTCCCACCAGCAGTGGGAGTTCCTCTTTCCCCACAACCTCTCCAGAACTTGGTATCATTGTTTTCTTGATCCTAGGCGGTCTTATTGGAGTAAGATGATATCTTAAAGTGGTTTTAATTTGCATTTCCTTAATTATTAGTGATGTTGAACACTTCTTAAGATGTTTCTCAGCCATCTCTAATTCCTCACTTGTGAAGTCTCTGTTTAGCTCTTTGCTCCATATATTGAGTGGGTCATTTGTTTTCTTTCTCCTTTATTTTTTGAGTAGCTTATATATTCTGGAAATAAATGCTTTGTCAGATGTATCTGTGGTGAAGATTTCTTCCCACTCTGTGTGTTTTCTTTCCACTTCTTTGATTGTTTCTTTTGATATACAGAAGGTTTTGAGTTTAATGAGGTCCCATTTGTCAGTTGTCGACCTTAATTCTTGTGCAGCTGCTGTCTGATTTAAGAAGTCTTTTCCTATGCCTATGTCTTGTAGCTTTTCCTTTTTCATTAAATTAGTTAAAATAAACCTATCATATGAGTCCCACCAAGAAAACTTACCTATCATAAGAGAATCTCTTAAATCTTTCTTTAAGCAAATTGTTTTTAAGAATTCTAATTGATGCACCAAAGCTGCCAACTTTTTCTTCTATCGCCGTCAGAGTTTGAGGTTTCATGTTGAGGTCTTTAATCCATCTGGAGTTGACTTTTGTACAGGACGAGAGGTAGGGGTTTAATTTCATTCTTCTACAAGTGGTGATCCACTTTTGCCAACACCAGTTGCTGAAGATGCTGTCTTTCCTCCATTGTGTCTTCTTGGCCCCCTTGTTAAATATGAGGTGGCTGAAATTGTATGTGTTCAAGTTTGGATCTTCAGTTTTGTTCCATTGGTCAACAGGTCTGTTTTTGTGCCAATACCAAGCTGTTTTTATGACTATAACCCTGTAGTATAGTTTGAAGTCTGGTATAGAGATGCCCCCTGTGTAGATCTTTTCACTCAGGGCTGTTTTGGCTCTTCAGGGTCTTTTGTTTTTCCAAATGAAATTAAGGACTTTTTTCTCCAAGCCTGTGAAGAAACTCTTGGGGATTTTAATTGGAATTGCATTAAATCTATACAAGAGTTTGGGTAGAATGGACATTTCCTAGTTTTCATATGTAGCTCAGGAGAATGTACCCAGGGAAAGCCTGCCCATAGTGGAGTAGGCCTTCCCATATTAATCATTTATTTAAAAATTCCTAAAATTCCAGTGGAGGAAATTCCTCAATTGAGGTTTCTTCTTCCCAGATAACTACAGCTTATGTCAAATTGACAAAAACAAACCAGAACAGTGCCATTTTCAAGGAATAGCAACCATACACTTTGCTTAGGTGAATGTTATAGAGCTTTTTCCTTTTTACTGTTTAGTTTTAGGTGTTAGATTTCCATATGGTCAGATACAAGAGTATAGCTTCATCCTGTTCATGGATCACCTCTTCCTTCAGATCCATTTATTGAATAGTCTTTTCTTTTCCTCTGTTACTATACTAATATTATTCCCTCTGGAATTAAATTCCCTGTTAACTATACTTTTATGGACCTATTTTAGTTTGGGGAGTATAAAATTAAGATACATGTCAATGTTATATAACAATCTCTGTCTCAAGTAGCAAGTTCTGTAATAAAAATAAAAAACTTTAAAGGTTTGTTACTCTTTCTGATTTCTTAACCAGAGTTCAAAGTGAGTTTCTGGTGCATTACTATTTTTCTCCTCTAGATAACATTACATCAGGTCTTCTTAGTAGCTGTGTGTCTTCTGAATATTCTGATAGTCTTTAGACTTGCTGAACTTCAACATTATGAAAGTCTTCAGAAAAGGGAAAAATTACCTAAAATTTATAACAGTTTTCTGAACTCCTTAGGCAAATGCCTAACACAGTGCACAATCACAATACACACAGTACACAAACATAATACATGCACACACACACTGAACATGCAGTACACACATACCCACTGCACAAAACACAGCACGTACCCCACAGTACACACCCACCCACTGTACACACATGGTACATAGACATAATACACACACAGTACACACAGAGTATGCATAAATATATACATATATAATGCACACATGTATGTATACATAATCTATTTTGTTAAAACATTTTTATTTCTTTTTTAAAAAACATTTTTATTTCTATATATTACTGAAAATTATACTTAACTGAGGGAAAAGTAACATTTTGTTAATCTTACAATTCTATGGTTATAATATTTGTTTCACTAATCATTACTTTGACTTAGCTGAACTACTAAATTTTAGAACATAAAACCAAGTGAAAATCAAGTTACTGAAACCTTGAAGTGAGTTCATATGCAACTAGCTCAATTAGAATTCTTAAAAACCATTTGCTTAAAGAAAGATTTAAGAGATTCTCTTATGATAGGTAAGTTTTCTTGGTGGGACTCATATGATAGGTTTATTTTAACTAATTTAATGAAAAAGGAAAATGCCATTTCAGAAGCTGAAATTCATTACATTGAATTCTTAACCTCTGATATTTTAACTGGATTATCTATTATTGAGGTCTAGTTGAAATTTCATGAAATAAAATGTGACTGTGATTATTTCTCAATACAGAATTTTTACAGTATTTGAATATGTACTCTTAAATTATATTTCAATATTCCATTGAAATATGAGTAGCTATTTGAAGTTGGCTTGAATTTCTTATGTAAAGTACTTCACTCAATTTTTGAGTTGTATAGCATTGCAGGGTACAGTCTCTATTTTGTTTAGTGTGTACGTGAAAAGGATACTAAAAAGATGTCATAGCCAGGGGAGAAGGCACACACCTGCAAGCTCATCACTTATTCAACTGAAGCAGAGTCAATCTCTGATATATACTGAGTTTGAGGCTAGTATTATTATGGGTTTTAGGAGACACTGTTTCAAGAAAACAAAGCCACAAAATACATATTATGTTTTAAAACTGTATTTGCTTGTTTTTGTTATTTTGTATTAAGTTTTAAATACCCAGATTTCTCTCTCTCTCTCTCTCTCTCTCTCTCTCTAATATATATCTATATATTAATATATCCTAGAGATATATTTTTTTTTTTAAAGCCAGCTTCCTTCATTGTATTCAAGTACACTTTACTTTTTATTTGCCCGATATTCAGGTTCATTAGTGAAATTTATTTACTTATTTGTTTAGTTATCAAAATACAGCAACAATTAACAAATATTGATACTTACATTGCCTCTTTTGTATTTAAACTGGACTTGAATATTTCTACTTTCTATTCAAAATCACTGGTAGTCAAATAATTATGTAATATTTTCTCAAGTTGAGAATAAGGAATTCTGGGAATGTTTACCCTTCAGATAGTATAAATATAAATAAACCTCATTTTACTGTTAGTAATACTGTGTTAGATATTGAAGTTTTCCCAGCAGATCTTAAGTGATCTCAGCACACACAAACATGTACATATATCTGATGGTAATGCTAAGAACAGGAGATAGAAACTGCTCAGTTAGGACAGGAATCCCCAAAGCAGCAGTTCTGAGAATATACTTGCTGGAGGCCAGTAATGCAGAAGAGGGTTCTGGTTCCTGCTTCTTTGTCAGCACTTCTGATAAGTAAGCACCTCCACCAAGAGGTTATATGTGAAGATGTGAGTGAAACTGAGAGGAGGAACCTGGACACTTGGTGCTTGGGCCATCTGGACTAACCAGCTCTTATAACTCCTCATGCCTCATCCCAGTTTCCACTACAAGTCCTTTAAAAGACCTCAGAGAAGGAGTTCCATAGTAGCTTATATTCTTAGCCCTATCTCCTCTACAGTCTCTCATGAAAATCTTTGTGTAAGTCCCTACACAATGTTCAGGCAACTCAACATATTTGAGAGTATTATTTTCGTGCATCTCAATTGCTCTTCAAGGCAGCTTAGATGACGTGACAGTGCTTGCTCCAGCCCATGGGGTCATCAACACAGACTTGAGGAGGGGGCAAAAGAATGGGGGACAGAGGACACAAAGGAATGAGAGAGAGATGTTCTGAGCAAGACAATGTTCTGATCAAGCTCCATAGTCTTTATTTTGCGCAGGGTTTAAAACGGCAAGTGGGTGGGAAAATCCGTTGGCGGGAAGTGAGTCACCACAGTTCAGAGAGGGGGAAGGGTGTATCTGAAAGTACGAGATGTCCTTTCAATGACCACAATGCTCATCACGCCCATAAATTCCTGAGTTAAGCAAGCTAGTAATTTTCCATGAGGTGACTTGGCTCCTGGCAAGTGCTACTCATCTGTCCTTACTGATCCTATACCTGGAGAGGGAGAGACCTAGTGAATTTGCTCAGGTTCATGGACCTCCTGAAACTATTGATTTACATCTGGAGGTTTTAGGGGCTTCTCTGGAATATTTACCTGCCATTAGAAGAGTCTGTGTCATAAGGAGCCTCCCTACAAGATGGAGTATTTTATTTTGCACAAAATTGCTATTAAACAGCTATATTCCCAGGCTTATTTTCTTTTTAACTTTTTATTGGTTGCCAGAGCTAGCCCTAAATCTAGCCCTAGTGTTACAGAACATTGTCTTCTGAGCATATCATTGCTTTCTTGACTTTTCAGCTATGATTACTAGAGGGACCTGTGCAAGATAAGGCCCATTAACTTTTCCTGATAGAGTGGGCAGAGATCATGAAACAGACCATTCTTCTCCCATATTTACAGTCAGCTAAAAGCTGCTGAGAAAAGGGACTCAAGAAACCATGTCTATGGGATAAACAGATACTTGCTCATCTCTCCAGGAAAATTTCATATGAGACCCAGGCCCCTAGGTTAACAGGCTTGGCTATTTACATGCTTTGTTTGTATGTCTCTAATTTATTTTGTTCCATGCACTTTGCTCGTAGTAATATATGCTTTGAATCAACAGTACTGAGTACTTTCAATACCTGTAATTGCTGTTTCCTCAGTTCTGCAGCCTCTCCATACAACCATTCAAATCCTACATATTTCGTTCATTCAAATGACATATTTCGTTTCCTTGGGAAACACGTATCCATTTTCGTTTTTTTCTCTATATTTGCTAGTGTTTATAATCTCCTTTTCTATAAATAATTCCATTAAAACATATTTGTATATCATCTTTTACTGTGAAAATGTCTTGTACCAAATCATGACTCTTGGCAAAAACATTCTCCCAGGTTTTCTCTCACATTTCTGCACATCTCTAAGCACACCAGCAGCTTCATTCTGAGCTCTCTTTGCAAGGACATTTTTGTAGTAAACATCCTTGGAATTCAGCCTTTTTGATTCTGTAGCAAAGATCAGTTTGATTTGCTCTTTGATGTAATAAAAGAAATCTCTCTCTCTCTCTCTCTCTCTCTCTCTCTCTCTCTCTCAAAAGTTAGCCAGACTTTAGCTTGGAGTCAGTCCCCAAGCTTTGAGTACTTCTGTAAAGAACTTTAAGTGAGCAGAAGTCCAAATAGCCTTCTCTTTGATGTCCAGTAGGATTAGCTATTCAAGGAATGTGCAGAAGGAGGAAACTCCACTGCTATTGGTGAGATTAAAAAGGATATTTGGGAGCTGTAGAGATGGCCTAGTGGTTAAGAGCACCAACTGCTCTTACAGAGGACCCGGGTTTGATCCCCAGCACCCACATGGTGGCTGAGAACTGTCTTTAACTCCAGTTCCCAGGGAACCCGACACTCGCTTCTGACACGGGTGCACAGTACACGCATACACATAAAAAATAAAAAATTTTAAAAAAGGATATTTTCTGGATCCAAAATCATCTATCTTCTGCTTACATCCATGAGTCCGAGTCAGGCTGATTTAGAATTTCTTTATAATTTTTAAAAATTTATTTTTCTCTTATGTGTATGAGTATTTTGCCTGTATGTATGTCAGTGTACCCATGCAATGTCCATGGCGGACAGAAAAGAGCATTGGATCCTCTGGAACAGTCATTAGCCACTAAACCAGGATCTTCTGAAAGAGCAGTCAATGTTATTAATCGTTGAGCCATCTCTCCAGCCCCAACTTGCAATTTCTTAAGAGTGACATTAAAAAGACATCACAATAAATATATATGCCTATATATCTGATAATAATGATGCGAAATTCTCAACTAAATATTAGAAAGTCAAATTCAGCAACAAAAATTCCACAAAAACCCTGTAATAAATAAAACAAAGTTTGAGTTTATAAAATCAGCCACGAAGAGTCAGTAAGGTGTATATTTCACTAACAATACAGCTGAAATAAACAAGAAATAATTCCCCACCCATTATCCCACAAACTAAGTAAAAAAGAAATACTCCTTCTTTTTGTTTTTTGGTGTTTTCGAGACAGGTTCTTTCTTTAAAAGAACTAGAAAAATCTCTGCATAGCTAATTCATTATTTGGGAAGAGAAACAAAGTTGGAGGAATCAAATATCCTCATTTAAAACTATGTTAAAACTACAATAATAAAAATAAATGTCACAAAATAGAAACATGTAACAGCACAACAGAACATACTGGGAAAAAAATCTAAACATATTTGGTAGATTGCTATCTTAGAAAGGGTATGAGAAGGGTAGAATGGGAAAAACACAGTCTTCAATAACACTGAAAACCTTCATTCAAATACTAAATGAAATTGGACCTTTCTCGTATTTCATATATAAACATCAGTTCAAAATGGAAAAAAAAAAAAACCTTAAATAAAAGTCTAGAGGAGAACATAAGAGTAACTTACATTGACACTAACATTGGCCGTATTTTATTTGTCTGTTGTCCCCACAATTTCAGGCTATAAATAAAAAATAAAAATTTTAATAAAAAAATAAAAATCTTCTTCAAACCAAAGGAAACAATAAGAAAATGCACTCTATCAACTGGAAAAGTAATAGTTGTAAGCCACATAGCTAATAAGGGTTTATTACCCCAAATTTATGAACATTAATTCAACAGCTAGAAATCAAAGGATATTGTCCTGGTTTGTCTTCCATTGCTGTGACAAAACACTCTGACCAACACCAACTTGGGGAGGAAAGGGTTTATTCAGCTTACATCTCCTGGGTCACAGTTCTCAGGGAGCCCAAGGCAAGAACTCAGGGCAGGAACCTGGAGGCCGGAACTGAAGCACAGGCCATGGAGGGGTATTGTTCACTGGCTTGCTCCTCCAGCTCATGCCCAGCCCGCCTTCTTATACAGTACACAACAACCTGCCCAGGGTGGCACTACTCATTGTGGGCTGGCCTTCCCACATTGCTCGACCATCAAGACAATACTCCACAGATGTGGCCATGGGCCAATCCAATGGAGCCAATTCCCCAATTGAGGCTCCCTCAACCCAGATGTGTCAAGTTGACACTAAAGCTATCCAGCACAGATATGATGTACAAAAAAAGATCTACAGAGATGTGAAAAAGTGGTCAAAGCCCAATAATTATGAAAAAATGCCTAAGCATTTATTTTGTTATATAACCGACACACACACACACACACACACACACACACACACATATATATGTGTGTGTGTGTGTATTATATATATATATATATATATATAATACACACACATATCACATATAAAACAACAGTACAGTAATTACTGTTCAAAATAACTCCACTAAGAACTTTTGTTTCTATTTTTCCAAACTAGAAAACTAAAGTCCTAAAATCATTAATGGAAAACTAAAATCTTGAAGCTATTAGTTAAAATTTTAAAGCTAATAGTTGTTAGGATGAAATTTGGATTCATGTTAATTGTCTTGAAAACTTCATATAATGAACCCAATATGCTATTTACTTTCCTCCATTTTAAACTATAACTTTATAATATTTACTCAAATCTGTCAATATTCTATGATATACCAATATGGTAAAAGGTAGTCACATTTATCTAATTTGCTAATATGATCCTAACAGACAAAACAATATCTACCAATTATTAGAGGAATAATAGCAAGTTTATCAGTGAAAGAGTAGTAATCCTTGAAAATATTAAAAATATCAAGAATTCACAAATGAAATTGTAATATTATATTGCTGACCAATAGTACATTTTTCTTTTTTTAGTATATTTTTTCAAATTTTATCAAAACTATACAATTGCTAAATATATATTGTATTATTGTTTGACCTCATTAAAAATTCGTAATATACCATAAACTTAAAAACTGTAGTTTTATATTTTAATTACAGATAGTGCTGGGTTTGTTGTGTAAACAAATAGATGAAGAAAAGAATTCAGCAGAATTATCATACATGGTTAAAATTTGTTAAAAGTGAAACTTAAATATAGAAATGCTTGGAGTACAAGTGGAATATTTCATTAGCTCTCTTAGAGATGGGTAGTTTAAAAATAGTTTACTTACCTATTTCATACTATCTCTTTCTTCTAATTTTAAAACCATTTTTATTTATGTGTAGCAATACACTTTATATATTAAAAACACTCTAATAGAGTGATTTGATAAAACTTTAAAATCAAAAGAGAAATTTTAAGAGTTTTAAAATAAAGATGATTGGTGCCATGTTATTACTATCAAATCCATATTTTCATATGAAAAAGCAACATCTTGTTATAAAATTTGAAATCATTTATAATATATTATTAAACTACTTTGTTTCTGTAATCTATAATATATAAATGAATGGATATAGAATTATTTTACCTTGGAAAATGTTTCCTGCCTAACAAATCTGTAACTCTTTTTTTTGAAATCTGTAACTTTTAATAATATGGAGATGAAATGTATTTGCTGAAAGATCTTTATTTCTTACCTCAAATATAGGACTTAATGCAAAATTATAAAGCATAAAATACTTCCAACACAAACTAGTAAGGTTGATAAAGAAATTCCAATAAATATTTAAAGCCTAGCATCAGCAAATATGCATCATACAGACAAAAGTGAGAATATATTATATTATCTTTATATGTAACCAAGTATCAAACTGTTAGAGATGTCACTTATTTATTAAATGTATAAGACTGCTTAACTGATAGTAATTGGGATTTTTGTATGTGTTAAGTTTCATCCTGTGAGATGAAAGTGACTTGAATGAGTTTAAAAGTATTTGAGTCCATGGGGCTGGAGAGATGGCCTAGCGGTTAAGAGCGCCGACCGCTCTTACAGAGGACCCGGGTTCGATCCCCAGCACCCACATGGTGGCTGGGAGACATCTGAAATTCCAATTCCAGGAGAACTCCAGTTCCAGGGGAATCTGAGACCCTCTTCTGACCTCCGCGGCATTGCACGACACGGGTGCACAAACTTGCATGCAGACAGTACATTCATACACATACAGAAATAAATAAAATTAATAAAAAAAAAAGTATTTGAGTCCAATGTTTAATTAGAATAAGGCATCAACAAATGGAATATTGATTAAAGTTATCCAAAACAAGATTTTTGGCAGACCTTTATAAAAACAAAGTCATATAGGGTTACTTATTAAGATCCAGATATATGGGAGCTGGAGAGATGGCTCAGTGATTAAGAGCACTGAAGGCTCTTGCCAAGGACCCAGGTTCAAATCCCAGGACTCCAATGTCAGCTAACAGCCATCCATGACTCCATTTTCAGGAGATCCGACTCCCTTCTCAGGCACTGCAGGACATGGGCGCACTTGCAAACATGCAGGTAATACACTCATATGCATAAAATAAATAACATATTTTTAAAAGATCCAGATATATTATGATGGAAATTTATTAATTCTAATACATGTACACACATGTATATTTAGCTACAGGAACTATTGTCATGAACAATAATTTAAAGTATACAATAACATTAATTATTTATTATAATTAGCATCTTCTTCACTTATATTTTAAGCCCCCAAAAACATTATGTAAAAAATTTACACTCCACAGACAACAAATGACCCAGGAAATCTGTTGATCTGTGTTTTGACCACTAGTAAAATAGGTTTGAATTAGAGGTCTTTAATTAATTTTCTCTTTTAACCTTCATTAAATACTACAAAATTTATATATAAATGCACTTGAAATTATTATTTTTTGAAATTATTTATAACCATGTTGTGCTCATCAAATTTGGAATAAAAACATAAGAAATTAGAAATATGTATGTACCTTCAAATAAAATTAAAATTTGTGTGGTTATCTCAATTTTCTGGAGGAATATATTTTATGGGACACTAAACTGTTAGAAGAATGAAGAAGGCTGAAGATGAATGAATACACATTCGACTGAGTACACATATTTAAACAAAAACTTTCACAATACATAGGACTAATATGGGAAGTGATGGATGACAACATTAGAAAAAGTGACAGCAACATAAACATGCTAAATATGCCTCTGCTGCTTTAACTACTTTTCTTTAGCAAACATACCGTGCCTCTATGAAGTGTGGAAGCTGAGAAGAGTTAGGATGTATTGAATCATTTTATAGCTCATTTATTAAAATAATTTTTAAGTGTTTATTTTTAGATACAAAGAAAACCGTAACTCGCCAAAGTGCTGAGAATAAGAGACAAGAGTGCTCCTTCCTGAATAGGGTACCTATATCAAACTTCTGCAACCCAAGGCTCATGGACCAATGTGGAAGAGGGTGTGGAAAGATTGTAAGAGCCAGAGGTGATGGATGGACACAGGAAAACAGTTTTCCAGACAACTTGGAAGTTACTCACATGAACTCAGAGCAATGCTAACAACACGCGCAAGTCCCATGTAGACTCAAGCCAAAGAAAATCCCAGCATAGAAGTGGAGAAGTGGGGAAAAAAATCCAACCTTTGGTGAAGAACTCTCGGCAACTGATTACCAACAGAAGATGGGAGGGAGAGAGTTGATTTTCTTTAGGAGTGTGATGCTAAATAGGTTAAAGAGACTCCAGTGGACGGACCTACATTTGGGGACATCAAGTTGGCTAGATATGCCTTAGTATATACGACAGACTGCATGAAATCCAGCAGGGGTCTGTAAATCGGGTGCAGATAGGAGAGAGATTTTAATATGATAAAATATATTGTGTTAATTTCACTAAAATTCAATAAAAAATTTAAAGTAAGAAGTGAAGAGAAATCCCACAGAATGGGAGGAAAACGTCACCAGTGATACATCTGACAGAGGCTTAACATCCAGAATACAAATTATTCAAAAAACAAAGGAACAAGAAAACTGACTAAGATTAGGAAAACAAAAGACACTAAATGCTGGAGAGGTGGGAAGGGGAGCACTCATTCATGGCTGGTGCTAATGCAAATTTCTGCAACCCCTATGGAAAGGGGTATGGAGAATAAGTGAAAGACTCCAATTAAACCTACCACCTGACCCAGACATACCAGTCCTGGGTGTATACCCACAAGACTCAGCCTGTCCCAGAGAAACATGCAAAACAATGTTTATTACTGCTGTCTTCACAATATTGAAGAGCTACAAGCAACCCAAGTGCCTCTCAACCTATGAATGGGTAAAGAAAATGTGGTACATCTACACAGTGGAGGTCTATGCAGTGGTAAAGAAAGAGTCATCATGAACTTTGCAGTAAGTGGATGGAACTAGAAGCCATTATGCTACGTGAAGTAACACAGTCCCAGAAAAACAAACAATGAATGGTATCCCTCATTTGTGAATGCTAGCACCAAATCCCTAGTTGTAAAGCAAACTGAGCAATGTAAATGTTATATTTATTTTTATCTGAAAGCAATTGGTTGGTTAAAATGTGAATGTACCAATGGGCTCTAGAATTAACCTAGCACTTATTTTCAAACTATATGGGTGGAAGGTATTTATGAATATTTTAGAGTAATATAAAATTAAAGGGAAAATTTGAATATGTGAATTCCTAAACATGTTTTGGAATTAACTTGAAGATTATTTTCAAAAGTCATAATTTTGGTGTATGTGTGGCATATATACATATATACATATATACATTATGTATATATACATATATACATTATATATATATATATATATATATTAGAGCAATACAAATTGGAGGGAACAAAAACAACAGAAGGACTAACTGAAGCAGTAAACTTCTGCCCCAAACAGTAAACCTCTGCAGTGAAAAACTTCAACAAGATTGAGAAAAAAATGAAAACATGTATGACAGAATACATGAGCTTAGGTGGGGTGGGGGACATTGAAGGAGGAATGAGTCTAAACTGGATTGAGAAATGTTGGATGAAATGCACAGAACTTCAACAAAAATATTTTTAAAAATTAAAAAGAAAAAAGAAATTAAGTATCTTCTATGCACAGATATCATTTAACAAGTTAAATAATTGTTTTTAAGTGTGTTGTGTATGTTATGATTATTAGCACTCACACATCTACTTAATAAATATTTCAACTTTTCTTATTCACTTCATACATTTAGTTTCTTTGGAAATAAGAATAGCAAACCAGAAATGTTTAAAAACCTGCTTATTCATGTTTAATAATCCTTTGTAAGCCTGTGAGTCAAAACAATGTAAAAAACTTATTAAAATGATTTAGTATCTAGAAGTCCTGGTACTTTGCTAAAAGCTGAAGAAACAGAGTTAAAAGAAAAGGATGAACATATAAATTTATGTTATTTTTATAGAAAACATATTTCTATATTCTATATTCACGTAGGACATTATTTTAGACATGTAATATGAAATTTTCCTAGTATAAAAATATCACAGTATGGTTATGAGAAAATAAAAGCAAAGGTGTACTTGTGTATTAAACTATCCTAGTTGCTTTATAAACAGCAAGTGGTTAAGTCATATTTAAGGATAAGTATTAAAAGTAGAGATACAGCATATAAACATACATTACCTTCTTCTTGCATAGTCATGCTTATTTTATATCCCTGAAATCTAACAAGCACCAATTAACATTTATGTGAGCCCAGAATAAAAATAAGAGGACATTAAGGAATTGTTAAGCATTAAACAGATTAATTACATTTGCATCTTAGAAAGATCATTACTAACCATAGAATGGATTCTCAAACCCAAATCTGGTTCTCTTACATTTTTAGTGAAAAATATGTATAAACACGGATGGAGACTAAATGACATAATGGATGGGCACACTTAATGGTTTAGTGATCATTTCACTAGTTGCTGTTGCAGAAGTGATATTTAAAGGATAATAGGGAACACAAATTTCACATTAACAAAATAGAACATATTGTACTTACGAATAATTTGAAGGATAACTATTTCTAATAGATACTACAAGGATATATAAGAGAAATAATTTTTTAAATTTAGCTTATTAAATAAACAAGAATGAGTAAATTCCATAGTCCCAATAAGCACATTCAAACTCAGTGAAGTAAAGTAAAATCAAGCAAAAAAGAAAAAAGAATAAAACTGTGAGAAAATGATATACATCTTGATAAAATTTAGGAACATGGCATTTTAAGAAATAGTATATGATTGTTTAGTAATTAATACAGCTGTAAATGAATAGCAACACTTGATAACCTTGAAAAGGCTACCAAAGAAGGGATCGACATAATTTTCTGATACATTCTTATTGTGATTCATCTGCAGCATACATGTGCTTGTAGTGGATAAAGCAATCCGATGCAACTGAATCCATTAAGCTAACAACTGTCTATAACTTTGTTCTAGGTGATCCAACACCTTTTCTTACCTCTTGGATACACCTACATGAGTTAAGACAATACACTCACACATATAAAATAAAATATTACAAAGAAAATAGTGTTCTCAGCTATGTACAGCTACAGGTGAAGTATAAAATGAAAGCTCATCAACAGTAACAGGTAACTTTATTCTCAAGTAGATTTCACTAGTAAAAATTGTCATATTGTACCAACTAATCATCACTTTTAGAAAACATTCACATGGGAAAACATAAAAGAGTAGAACATAAAAAAATTTGTTTTAAACCACACGTTTGTATGCTTAAATTTTGACAAAAAGCAGCAATACTTTTCATTAAATCACTGAAGCCAAAGATTAGATTTTTGTAGGGATCATTAAAATCCATGGTCATAATACTAAAAATTACCATGAAGGACATGTCATAATTCCTCATTGTCTTCCTGCAAATAATAGCCAGTGACTCAGAGATGATGAATTCACTAAGATCTTTTCTTGGTGAAGTTTTAGCAATGCATGTCTTTATATAGTCCCATATTAATTTCCCTTGTATTGTCAACTTTAATAGGAGTTTTTGAAGAAAATTGGAAAGCTAATTCAGAAATCATTTCATGAAGCTTTTAGATAAGAAAGATGTCCTCAGACTAGGAAAGAAAATATGAAGAGAGCAGCAATGAAAGGAATTGGAATTCATCATTTGACATAAAGGAAGTGATTTATTAAATATTTATCTAGATGTGTTCCTTTGAAGTCTTTGCATTTGAAGGTGACTATTTTAGGCCACAATCATATACTATGAACACACATTTGGTATTATATTCTAAATTAGCTTTAAAGTGGAAAGGTAATAAACTGTTCATTAAATATTCATCACTCCTCTTTTAATATTTTTATAGTTACTTTCTTTATATAATATTTATTTGTGTTTACTTATTGTATATGTTCAGGGTACAAAATGCAAGAAGTAGATATCTTCTAGAAATTCACAGAAAAATGCAATTACATATATATGAAAATTCAAACTAAACTTAGAAAGTGACTGTGAATAGCATACCAGTTACACATATAATAATATGGATACTAGTGAAGGCAGCTATTTTTCAAATTATAGGAAAAAAATTGTTTCATAAATGATAATGTTGAATATAAGGGGAGATTTTACTACAAGCACCTTGTTTTGTTTTGTTTTGTTTTTTAAACAGGGTCTCCCTGTAGTCCTAGCTGTCCTGGGTCTGTGTAGATCAGGCTGGCCTCCATCTCATAGAAATCCACCTGCCTTTGCCTCCTGAGTGCTGGGATTACAAGCAGGAACGATAGTGGCCTATGAGTACCCCAGGACATCACAATATATGTAGATTTAAATTAGTGAATGATAAAGTACTTTGTGAGGATGGCAGAATGTGAGATAAGAGATAGGCAGGTGCTCAGAATGGAGTGTTATACCGTTCTAAAAGAAATAACTCATCTTTAGTTAGTAAATCAGGGGGCAAAATTAAAAATTAAAATATTCATGCTTGTTTCTGTCATAAATACATTGTTAGTCATTGAGCATGCACTCAGTACATAAGATACATAGTTAAATATGTAGATAAATATGTACATAAGTACATAGATAAATATGGAAAATTTAAATGAAAAATCTTAATCTAAAAACTACATAGGAATATTACTGAACGAATTTTACAGAGCAACCTCATGTATTATCAGTGAACAGGTCAGAAGACTATAAAAGAAGCATGACCCAACAGCATTTAATACTCTTGGAAGCCCACAGCAAGATTTAACATTGCAACTTGCTGTAACCTAATCATGATATGTAGGTTTGTTCTTGAGATGTATTATTAAATGTTAAAGTTTAACGCGTACTTGGTATCATATGAGATATATGGTAATTATAACAGACTGGGAAAACTGACAGGTTTCAGCTTTGACCATCTCGATTATAAAACTTTTAACTAAAACATAGACATATTTTTAAATTAATATATATTTATTGTTATTAACCTTTTTCTTTTTATTTAAAATTTTTATTTATGTTTGTATGTTTTATTTATTTATTGTCTGCATGTAGGTCTGTGCACCCATGTCATGCAATGCTGCAGAGGTCAGAAGAGGGTATCAGATTCCCCTGGAACTGGAGTTAAAGACGGTTCTCAGCACCCATGAGGGTGCTGGGGATAGAACTCTGGTCCTCTGCAAGCGCAGTCAGCACTCTTAATCACTAGGCTATCTCTCCAGCCCTACCTTTTCTTTTTCTAGTAACTCCTTTTTTTAAAGGATTAGAATACATAGGGAATGTGGAACAAGTTGAAAAGAACAAATCTACGAATTATCTGCATAGAGGAAGGAGAAGAATATCAAGCCAATGGCATTGAACATATCTTCAACAGTATTATAGAAGAAAACTTCCCTAAGTTAAGGAAAGAGACCTATAGAGATCCAATACCCCACAATCTTTAGGGGACAGGTCAACTGGACAAAGAATAAACAGAGAGGCATCTAAATTAAATGACATCTTACATGAAATGTACCTAACAGACATCAATACAGTATTCTACTAAAGAATACACTTTCTACTCAGCAGCCCATGCAAGATTTTTTTTTCTAAAACTGACCATATTCTTGGACCCCCACAAAAATCTCAATGAATACAAAAAAATTGAAATAATCCCATACATTATAGCAGTAAACTGTATAACCAACAGCAAAAGGAGCTCTAGAAACCACAAGAACTCATAGAAGTTAAGCAACACACTCTTGAATGATGACTGGGTCAAAGAAGAAATTAAGAAAGAGTTAAAAGTGTTCCTGGAGCTAAATGAAAATGAGACTACAAAACAAGAATATCTCTGGGGCACCTTAAAAGCAGTCTAAAGAAGGAAGTTTAAGGCTTTTACTGCTTGCATTAAAAAATAGAAAGAACACATGTAAATGATTTATTAGTATAATTCAAGATTCTTGAAAGGCAAGGACAAACCAAACTCAAACTTAGTAAATGAGAATAAATAACAAAAACCAGAGTATAAATTAATTAAATAGAAACCAAGAAAACAATACAAATGAATAAAGAATCTAAGAGCCGCTTCTTTTTGAAACATTAAACAAGATAGACAGACCCTTAGTCCAGTTAACCAAAAGAAAGAGCAAATCCAAATTAAAGGAATCAGAAATGAAAGTGGAAACATCACAACAGACAACAAAAATTCCAGAACGCTGTAAGAGAATATTTTAAAAACATATAATGTGTTAAATTTGAAAAGATAAAAGAAATGATGAATTTCTAAAATCAGGGATACCACAAAAGTTAAACCAAGAAGAAGTCAACAGTTTAAACAGTCCCATAGAAAGTAAGGTAATTGAAATAGTAATAAGAAACCTCCTGACTAAAAGAAAAGCCTAGACCCAGAAAGATTCATAGCAGATTTCTATCAGACATTCAAAGACCTACCCCCCAAAATGCTTAAATTATTCAAAGGACAGAAACGCAAGGAATGATCTCCCAAAATTCTAAGAAACCAATATCACTGTAATACCAAAACCAGGTAAAGAGACAACAACAAATATAGGCCCATATCCCTAATGAACATGTATGCAAAGGTACTCAACAAAATATTGGCAAATGGCATACCTACACACATCAAATAAATGTTCAAGTTGATCAAGGTGGCTTTATTCAAGAGATGAAGGGATGGTTCAATATACCTAAGTCCATAAAGTTATGACATATAAATAAACGTAAAGACAAAAGTCACATGCTCTTCTCAACAGATGCTTTGAAAAAATCCAGCATCCATTCATGTTAAAGTCATTGAAGGAATTGTTCTGGAGAGAGCATACCTCAGTATAATTAAAACCAGATACAAAAACCCACATCCAACATTATTCTAAATGGAGAAAAACTGGAAGCATTCCCTCTTAAAATCAGGAACCCAGCAAGACTGCCCTTCTCTTTCAGTATAGTGCTTGAAATTCTTGCTAGAGCATCAATACAAGAGAAGGAAATTAAAGGAGTACTAACTGGAACAGAAGAAGTCAAATTATATCTATTTGCAGATTATATGTTATTATATACAAAGGATCCCCAAAATTCCATCAGAGAACTGTTAGAAATGATTACTACTTTTACTAAAGTGGTAGGTTACAAAATCAACTTAGAAAAATCATGGGGCCTGGAGGGATGGCCTAGTGGTTAAGAGTGCTGACTGCTCCTGTAGAGGACCCGGGTTTGATCCCCAGCACCCACGAGGCGGCTTTGAACTGTCTTTGGCTTCGGTTCCAGGGGAATCCGACACCGTCTTCTGACCTCTGCAGCATTGCACAACATGGATGCACACATAAAAATAAATAAAATTAAAAAAAAGAAAAATCAGACTGTCTATATACCAATAACAAATAATCAGAAAAAGCATTCAAGCAAACCCTCACCTTCACAATAACCATAAAATATATTTAGAAATAGACCTAACCAAAGACCTTAAAGATATCTACAAGGAAATTTTCAAATCTTTAAAGAAAGAGATAGAGGAAGACATTAGGAGATGCAAAGACTTACAATGCTAATGGATGTTGGAATCAATATTGTGAAATTGACCTTCTTACCAATTTTCTTGGTATCTATGGAGTCAATGCAATGCAATCAAAATACCCATGACATTCTTCACAGAGCTAGAAAAAATATACTAAAATCCATATAGAGCTAAAGCCCTGGATAACCAAATAAACCTTAGGCAAAATGAACAATGTGTGTATGTGGGGGGACCCATGCCAGATCTCAGATTATATTACAGAGCTATAGTCATAAAACAGCATGGTATTGGCACAAAAATTGACCCATAGGTCAGTGAAAAATAATTGAAAACCCAAATACGACATGTAATTTCAGCTGCCTGACATTTGACAAAGGTTGATATTTGACACAAAAGACAGCATCTTCAACAAATGGTGCTGGCAAAACTGGATCTCCATGTGCAAAACTATGAAGTTGGATGCTTATCTTTCACCCTGTACAAAAGTCAACTTCAAATGGATCAAAGGCCTCATTATAAAATCTGAAACTCTGAAACTGCTAGAGGCAAACAGGCAGTGCCCTAGAAGCTATAGGTTTTAGAATGGTCTTTCTAAATTGGACATCAGATGCTCAGGCCTTAAGGTCAACAATCAATATTTGGGACCTCATTAAGTTACAAACCTTCTGTATATCAGAAGAAACAATCAAGGAATGGAAGAGGAGTCCCACTCAGTGGGAGAAATCTTTACTTGTTACATGTCTAAAAGAGAAATGATATCCAGAATATACAAAGAACTCAACACACTATGAAACAAGAAAATAAGTGACCCAATAAAACAATGGCCTGTAGACCTGAACAGAAAGTTTTCAAATGAAGAAAAACATTGGCTAAGAAACACCTTAAAAAGTGCTCAGCATTCTTAGGAATTAGAGAAATGCAGATAAAAACTGCTTTCAGAGTTCATCTTATCCAGTCAGATCGGTTAAGATCAAGAGAATAAAAGACACCAAACAATAGTGAGGATGTGGAGAAAGGAGAACACTCATTCACTGTTGGTGCAAACACAAACATGTGCAATCACTATGGAAGGCAATGTAGAAAACTCTCAAAAAACTAAAAGTGATTTTACAATATAATTGTTACACTATTATTTGGCACACACCCAAAGAATTCATCCTATGGTAGAGATACCTTTACATTCATGTTTGTTGTTGCTCTCTTCACAATAGCTAAGAATCAGAAACAATTTAAATGTCCCTCAACCAGGAAATGGATAAAGAAATGTGATACATTTATACAATGAAGTTCTAGTCATTGGTAAGAAAAATGAAATTTGCAGGTAAATGAATGGAACTATGGAGTTTCATACTCTAGAAGTAACACAAACACATAAAAGGAAGTGTCGTATATTTTCAATCATTTGCAAATTGTAGCACTGATCCCTTATTTTTTTTTAATTAGTTTTTATTGATGCTTTGTGCATTTCATACATTTTTCCAATTCAGTTCAGGCTTATTTCCCTTTCCCTCCCCCCCACCCCCACCCCATCCCAGATCATGCATTCTGCCATAACTGTCCTGCATCTTTCTCTCAGTTTTTTTTTTCATTTTTAGCTATAAGTGATAATCCATGAGTACAAGCATCCTTCATGCAAAACCTATCTGCAGGCTGTTGTGCCCAAACACCTACAGCCCCACCATCCAGTGGGGGGTGACAGGTTGTTTGTTCCATCAAGTTGATCAAATGAGTGTCCAGACTACATTGCTGTAGTTTCACCATTCACCCCAATCGCAGCCCTTACATTCTACCACGCCCCCTCTTCCGCAGGTTGTTCCCTAGGCTTAGAAAAGGGGCACAGGTGGATGAGAGGTAAAACAGTCCACTCTCTCTGGAGCTGTTGACTTGGACTCTGGTCAATTCTGGCTGTTTCCTTTCATGGGCTGACAGTTTGTCCAGGAATAACCTTTCGATCCTACTAATGAAGAAGAAGCAATTAGATATATAGGTATTCAAGCAGCACTAATAGTTATGGTAGGTTACTTTAGCATAGACACATGTTTGGATATGTTAATCCATGAATTACAATTTTCCCCCCTGTTAAATATGACAGGGTCTTACTGTGGCTTATAACATTCAAAGGAAGTAAAGCCTCAGATTGCCATAAACATCGAACCCCTCTGTGGATCCTACATGAAACAACTAGTTATAATGAGTCCTAATGAAACTTACCTTCTAGGTGCCACAAAGGTTCTGATATGAGAGACTTCCTTGCCTTCCCACCCATAGAACAAGGAGAAATATGACAATGATGAGGTCGCTCCCCAACTGTAAATTGGAGACAACTATTGTAGAGGTAATCTCTTATAAAACCGGTAAAACTGCTTTCTTTAATTGACTACTAGACATGGGAACTGTGGAAGGGATTACTCTCAGTTCAGAACCAAATATAATACTAAAGTCCTAGGGCTAAGCACTCAGGCAAAATATATTAATACAGGAGCTCTGACATCAGCAATGGATTGTTCTACCAGGTGGATGTTGGCCAGGGGATCCAAGGCCCCACAAAAGGTAAGGGCTCCTTGCCTCTAAGTTGGGATACCTACAGGAGGAGAGGCACTAAGACCCTGCTGCCGAAGACCTGACGTTAACATGGGAGGGATGTATTGAGACCACACATGCAAGTGTACAGATGGCCTCTGGAATGCCAGAGAGTGTTACCAAAGGCCACTAAACCAATAAAGCAAATATGGGTCTCCCTGAGTCAAGCAAGACTCCACCGTCAGCACCAGCTACACCTCACCTGCCTGGAAATACTGTGCAGCAGAGGCAGCCATGTGCCTGTATATCCCAAATCTAATTGGCTATTGGCTCTCCCCTTGGAGAAATAACCCATGGCTGATGCCACAAGCTTACATCCTCTACAGGTTAGGAGATGTTATAAGCCACAGTACAGCACTGATCCCTTATATATGACTATATATCCTGAGGTAATACCAGGAGTCAGGAAAATAGAAAGGATACACAGAGGGAAAGGAAAAGAAAGAACCAGAAACGGGTAGTAGGGAACAGGTGTTACTATAGGGGGAGCTGATGAAAGTTGGAGTATTTAGCTGTGGAGGGAGGAGAGAGGGACATGCAGGAGGCTATGGTGTGGTGGTGGCAGGAACTCAGGCGAGGCGGGAGGGTGGCAGGACGTGAAAATGAAGGCACTGGGCCTAGGCTACAAGGATGTAATTCTGCTTGGAGGAAAAAAAACAGCATACAGATGAATGGATGTTGGGTGTGCCAGGGAACCCAGAGGGAAAAATAATGCCCCCCAAACTCCCTGCGAAATGCACATACAGTGTCTAAAAAATAGTGCAGATATATACCTGGGGGATGGCTGGCAAGGAATACAGTAATATACAGGAGAGAGACTCTCTTCCTGTGGTAGGTGTGAGTGGTCCAAGAGACTCCCGAAATAACACAGGCTATTGTATACTTTGTATAGAAGACTTGAAATAGAGGAGCAGGAACTGGCCTGGAAGGCATCTACCTCAAGTTTAGCTCTCATAATGCTAGATAGTAATATCACTTATAGCTAAAAAATGAAAAAAAATACCTGAAAGATGCAGGATAGTTATGGCAGAATACATGATCTGGGATGGGGTGGGGGTGGGGGGGAAGGGAAAGGGAAATATGCCTGATCTGAATTGGAAAATGATGTACGAAATGCACAAACCATCAATAAAAATTAAATTAAAAAATAATAATATGCAAGCTGATGAGAAAATCAATCAGTGGTCCAACCCAGCCCCAAGCCTAATAACCGTAAGAACCGGCACAGTAAACTACCTCTGTTGGTGCAGTAGTGGCACTGTTATCTGAGGGCGGGAGTAATCAAATTTGACTCTAATTGCTGTGTGTATAACAATAACAACCAATAAAAGAAAAAGAAATTGAGTGTGTGGAGGGACATAGGAAGAGTTGGATGAAGGACAGATAGGGGTGGAAATTATGTAAAAACAATATGCATGTATGAAATGCTCAAAAATACTTTCCAATCACATGTGTTCTTATCTCATTAAAAAGGAATAATTTTTCTTAAGTTTTGATCACAAAGTATAGGTGATTTAAGCATTGTCATCTCTCGTAGTAAGATATTTTCTTACAAGCTGTTGGAAGGAATGGAAGGAGAGTATTTGCAGAGGGAAATCGCACAAGAGAAAAAGCAACTTAATAAAACACATAATGAATAAAAATATAACATATAAAACTATTCAAACTTTTGAACGTAGCAGATTTATACTGTTGTTGTTATATGCAGCAGCTACAGTGCTTTATTTTTCATCTTCTCCAGCTTCGCTTCACACTAGTCCCTACTTGTTTTGTTATTTGCCAATGCTGATTTTGACTACTTTTATTACAGACCATTTCTGTGTAGGAAAACTCAAGAGAGACATCAGCACCTGATCATTGCTACATACTTAAAGGCACACTTATGTCTCCTTCATCTTACCTTCTCAAGCTACAATTTTAGATTTATTTCATGGCAACTTAATTTATAAGGAAAGCAATATCAGTGCCCACTGAGTCTTGTATCTCTGAAGTCTGATATTACCATTTCTAGAAAATAGTGCTGTCATACTAAATAGCAGTAGATCCCCACACGACATATGAGAAAACAGAGTTTTTCCAACTAGTATGATGGTCATCAAGGGGGGCAGGGGAAGGGTGTTGAATTCCAGGCACACAGAATGAATGCTTCCCCAAATGGCATCTAATCTTTATTGATATAGATACAAGTGAAAAAAAAATTATTACTGTAAACCTGTTGTTATAGTTGCATTTCTGAGAAAAACAATACAAAATGTGGATGGGGCCAGTCACTTACAACTTCTATTCTGCATATGAGTAGCAGAAGTAGAGGCTTTCTCTGAAGTTACCTATTATTATTATTTTAGGTTATTTTTGGTTTTGGAGAGTAAAGAATACTGCTACACTGGATCAGAGTGACCTAGGTGCCTGTTAGCTCATACCTCTTATTTCTCTGTGATAAAGAATTTTGTGACCTCTTTCCAATGTTTTGTTTGAAATGCAATCACAAAATTCTCAGTAGATGCACTGTAATAGCTAACAAACAGTTAAGGCCCCCCCCAAAATGATATAGAAAATAACAAGAACAACAAAATAAAACAAAATACAAAGCCAAACCCAATAACAATCATGTACATAGAAAAAAAAGATAACTTTTAATTCATTTAAGAAAGAATAAATCTAATGACTAAACATCATAACAACTGAACAATTCAAAGACTAAATAGCCATTTCAATAGATGACACGTGTTTTAGAAGTGCAGAATGAATAAAAATAAACTATTAATAGAAAGACAAAGAATCTCATGCTCTTTTAGATTTTCAAGACAGCGTACATTTACCAAGATATGTGATGAAAACACCAAAATGCATTTTTAGTATAAATTGGTATGATTTTTATAGATGTGGTAACAGATGAAGTGCCTCAGAACTGTGGTTCAATCACTGTACACTGGCTTTTGGCAGTTAATATGCATTCACTCCCAAACTTAGGACACAGGAAACACTTCAGTTTCTCATTTCTCAAGTGCATTACTCCTAGAATTTTTATGTAAATTACTTTCTGTCACTCAGGCATTCTTCTGTATAATATAGAAATAAGTCAGAATCCAGTCTCCTACTTTGACTCTGTTCCTGGGAAGAATAGAAATGGCCACAGTATCAAAGTACATGTAGTACAGAGGGTGGAAAAAGGCAGAGGTCAGTAAACCTCCTGCTAGATAGTTTCTTCTAGATGGGATAGGAAAGCTGTGCCTGTGTAATCTCCACAGTATGGTTGCCTAAACAAGGCCCGCAAATGACAAAACAAGTTGACATACCAGTGAGCAAGTTTCACAAGTTCCCATTTCTAGATGCAGACTACAATGGATGCTGAAGGAGTGGGAATTAGTTTTCCCCCTCACAGGCTTCCTAATAAATTGTCCAAACCAAAATGATCAGCCCTAAATACATTTACATAATGAAACCAATAACTAAGCTTAGTGCATTATACATGTGGGTGTGTGTATGTGGTGTGTGTTTTTGTCGCAATAATCAAAGAAGATCACTAACAATTATAAATGTCATAAAATAAACATTGGATATATGTCTATGAGCCATACATGTGATGGAATCACTGAAATAAATATTAATGTCAATGGCCTCATAAAATTCCATTTGATTTTGTTATCTAGTTTTAAGATTTTTGTCTGATTAATTTGTTAACTTTGAAGCTTCAAATTAAATCTTATACATGTAATTCTTCCAAATGTTAACCAATAATATATTAGAAGTAAATTATAGGAAAAGTTATTATTTACCATAAAACATTAGAAAAAATTAAGAATAAGTATCCTGCATGCATGCATGTACCAGTACACATACACCTACACAGCATAATACTAAGATAAAATACACAAGAAATGAAGAATTCTATATTGATTAATTGGGCTTTCAATATTATTATTAGGCCAATTTTTACCAAATTGATGCATGCATTGAATAAAATTATAATTCAAATGGTGTGAGAAATCTTGTAGTAGCTGACAAGCTAATTATACATTTGCATGGTAATAAGGTACATTAAAAAACCAAAACATTCTGAAAAATAAAGAGAAAAAAGAAGACATATTATCTGATGTCAGTTCTTTCTGTAAAGACAAGTATTCTCAACAAAATGTACATAGTTCCATAGACCTAGATAAATAACATTTACAAACTTGGAAAAGACCTTTACATAAATGCTGTACTTTCAACAATATAACATAGTAAGTTTAAGAAGATAGGCTTTTAAACAGAATAATAACAGGAATAAAATAAACCAAAACAGCATGAAAATAAAAGGAAAATTAAGATGAAGTACACTGAAGACTTTGATAGGTTGAGAGGAGGCAATATGGATGTAGGACTCAGGTACATTTGACCTGCAATGCCACCCCTGCCTCCTGAGTGCAGGTGTCAAGGACATAATCCCCTTGTGTCCAGAGGCTGAATTTGCACATCAAAAGGAATTATCTGGAATGTTTTAAAATGAATATTCATATTCTATGTATGCTTTTCATTTTCTTCCATTGTCACATAGCCTCTGGTCCTGCTTAGCATATATTTTTTAAATAAAATATTTTATTGGTGTTTTGTGTGTTTCATACATCATTTCTCAGTCCAGTTTAGACATACTCCCTTTTCCATACCCTCCACCCACCCCAGTTCATGCTTTCTGCCATACAAGTCTTACATCTTTATCTTAGTCTTTTTAAAGTTTTTCTCTGCAAAGGTTTATTGTCTTGGCAGAAGCTAACTGTTTCAGTCAGTTCTTTAATCCAGTATTTTTGCCATTGTTTTTCCCTCCCATGTGTCTTGCTCCAAAGTGTATATATACCAAAATTATGACCTTTGAAAAACTGTATGTTAATTCCAAAATATGTTTAGGAGTTCACATTTTTCCCTTTAATTTTATGTCACTGCAAAAGACACCATCATTCAGGTGAATACAAAATTTACAGAATGGGAAATAATTCTTTACCAGCTAAAAATTCTTTATCCAGCAAAAGGTTATCAAGATATATCAATAATAAATCAAGAACTCAAAAAACTAAAAGTCATAAAAACATACAACCCTACTAAATATTTGGGCAAAGAACTAAACGGAGAACCCTCAAATTATGAAAGACAAATTGTGATAAATATACTTTTTTTGGATGCTGGAGGCAAACATCTTTATTAAAGATACTACCAAAATTTTGGCAAACATCGCAAAACAGATTTATAAACTTAATGCTTCCCCTTTCAACTGGCAGCACTTTGAAAAGACAATACAATAGGACAACACAACTTGAATCAACATTATTTCAAAATCCTTATATTTTGACCACATAACTTATGTTCGCACATGATAAAACTAGCAATAGTTTAAATCACATCAACAGATCAAGTCCATGAAACGAAAGTTTGTGCCCACTCACTACTGCCTTCAACCCATCTGCCTGTCTCAATCCTCCTCAGACTATAAATTCCAACTCCAATTTCCCTAGCACTCTAGAAGGCCAGAGGACTCATGACTTACCTGTTGACAGTTTTAGTCAAAATGGTAGCATCTTTGCAGACTAGCAAGACAAAAATACCTCTAGGACTTCTTTAGAAACATTACCCCTGGCACAGTTCTACTAAAGTGTCCAAAGCTTGTGGAAAAAAAGCATTCAGCGTCTCAAAAAAGTCCAAAAAGAAGTCTAAAAAAACACAAGGAGAAGGGCCAAATAAAAAAGCATGACATTGAGCCTATTGAAGAAAAGAAGGAAGACCTTCAAAGAGAAGAAATTGCCAAGCTGAATAACTCCAGTCCAAATTCTAATAAATATATATTTTGGTGTTAAAAATGTTTAGTATCAGGGAAATGAAAATTAAAACTACATTGCTTCATCTTACCCCAGTCAGAGTGGCTAAGATTTAAAAGGGGGGGGGGCTGGAGAGATAGCCTAGTGGTTAAGAGCGCCTACCGCTCTTGCAGAGGACCCAGGTTCGATCCCCAGCACCCATATGGTGGCTAAGGAATGTTTATAACTCCAGTTCCAGGGGAATCTGACACCCTCTTCTGACTTCCGCGGCATTGCACAGACCTGCGTGCAGACAGTACATTCATACACATACAAAAATAATAAATAAAATAAAATAAAAGATTTTTAAAAAGGATGATAAATAGTATGAAGGATATGAGTGGAAGGCAAACATCAATTCCATACTGTTGGGAGTGTGAACCAGTATAGCTATTATGGAAATCAGTGTGGAGTTTCCTCAAATGGATAAAAATTACTCTCCCATATGACCAGGCCATACCACTCTTGGACATCTACCCCAAAGACTCCGTATACTATAAGAGTTGCCTGTCCACTGCTGTCCTAGTCACACTATCCATGCAATGGAAATGACCTAGATGTCATTACATAGGTAATGAAAATATAGTATATTTGTACAATGGGATATTATTTAGCTGTTAAGATAGATGCAATTTTGAAGTTTTTAGGTAAATTAATGGAACTGGAAACAATCATCCAAAGTGAGGTTACCCGGATCCAGAAAGACTAGTGTCATAAGTGAATGCTACCTTTGATTCTTTAGATGTGCTTCAACTTGAAAATCATTAGAGTTCAGAAAACTAATAAGGGGCCTTGGAGAATGGTTTATGGGAAAGGAGACAGAATGCATTGTTATAAATGGGGAAAGGGGCTTAATGGGATAAAGCAGTTTAACAGTGTGGAGAGTGGGAGAGTAGAGCAGAAGAGGAAGTAGGAGCAGCAATAACCAGCACTAAAAGCCTTTCAAAGAAGCCATATGGAAATATACTGTAGAAACTTCATTCAATATACACATATACGATGTAAAAAGAGCTTAAATGGCATTACCAAGATACCATAGCCTAGCAAATAAAAGCCTAATGCCAAGAATTGACTCCCTCTTTTACAGTTGTTGACAAGGTCCCCAAAACACACAAACAATAATAGCTATTGCCGCTGCTGCTAGTTCTGCACTAGAAGTTGACAGTAGGACCATATTTCTGAAGACAGTAAATTCCTGAGTGGCAGAACAAACACAGAGACATCAAACTGGTACTGAACTCAATGCTTCATCTCTATTTGTTAACATTCACAGTATTAGAAGGTGCTATGCATGTCATTGCCAGCGATAAGTTATCATCCACCTTACCCTGTTGTGAATCTTGCAAACTATAATACTTGTCTTGGCAAAATATGCTGACTGGTACAATAGTGGCTAGAATAATATGGGAGCAACCAACTACATTCTAATTGGATTTTTTTTTAATTTTATTTATTTCTGTATGTGTATGAATGTACTGTGTGCATGCAAGTTTGTGCACCCGTGTCGTGCAATGCCGCGGAGGTCAGAAGCGGATCTCGGAGTCCCCTGGAACTGGAGTTCTCTTGGAATTGGAGTTTCAGATGGTTCTCGGCCGCCATGTGGGTGCTGGGGATCGAACCCAGGTCCTCTGTAAGAGCGGTCGGCGCTCTTAACCGCTAGGCCATCTCTCCAGCCCACATTCTAATTGGATTTAAGCCTTGCTTCACTAGATGGAGTACCTGACAAATTGTTATCAGGACCAAGAGCCTGTAGCTAGGTCACAAGCCAGAAGAGAGAAACAACTGCTATTATTCTACTTACTAATCATAGTATTCAGCTGATGCATAGTGACTTATTTTTATACCCACAGATTAGTGAATTGATCTGTACTTCTTTTAAACTTCCTATTATGAAAGATTGGTTAATATTTCATTATTAAATGTTACATGATAGTTTTAAAAATATTTTATAGGCATGAGTGTATTGTCTACATGTATATAAGTGCACCCATGTCATGCAGTACCTGTGAAGGTCAGAAGAGGGTTTTGGATTCCCCTGGAACTGGAGTTAGGATGGGTGTTAGCCACCATGTGGGTGCTAGGAATCAAAGGTTGGTCCTCTGCTAGAGCAGCCAGTCCTCTCAACTGCTGAACCATCTCTCCAGCCCTTAACACACTAGTTGTATGAATATTACTTATCCAGAGTGAGATTACATCACTAGTATAATTTATTAAACATGACATTCCAAAAATAAAAGTATTTTAAAGTTTTCTTCTCTCTTTTTTTCAAGTCATCAGAAAGTACTATTCTCTGAGAACAATTATCCAGAGATTACTTAATATTTTGGAGAAAATCACCATTCACGTTATTTCATAAGCTGTTTTCATATAAGTGAATATGCTTTCTTACAGTAATTAGTAGAAATTCAGCATATATAATATGATTTATCTAACAAAGAGCAAAATGTTTGAGTAATAGAAGAGTCATGTATTTGCCTTAAGGTTGCTTCGAAAATGTATTACTTCTCTTTTTTAGTAACATTAAAACTAGTTTTTGTGTTTGTTCAGTTCTGGGGCACTACAATAGTCAACATTTGTTGCAAAAAAAAAGGGGGGTGAAAGGTATACTTGTCTGTAAATATGAGGATACATATTAAGAGTACAGTCAGAAATTATGTTTGTCTAAGGATATGGGAAAAATTTTTCTCAAGGATCTATGACCTTTCCAGCCATGTGATTTGGCTGTTTACATTACCACACATGATGTCCCTCCTATAACATGGGCCTTAATTCCAATTAGACAGCTGTTAATTTCCCCCAAGATAAAAGTGCCACCACTGCAACTATGCTGATAGTTTGCTGTGCTAGTCATTGTTGTTTATTAGGCTTTACAGCTGGGTAGGGCCATTGATGTTTTTTCTCCTTCAGCAGCCTGTATCATCTGATCCAATTAGACTAGGGTAGTCTTCAGGGAGGAGGCTTCCAGCTCCATGGCTTCAAATCTTTTGTCTGAAGTGTGGTTTGTCTTCAGCAATAGTATCTTAATTTCAATTTCTGGGAGTCAATCTATGGCTGTGGCAATAACCTGTGTTATTATGGGAGTCTGTGGGACCAGGACCACCCTGACCAACAACTCTAAGGGAGCTTTTTTCTGTCCAACACTGTTTTTTGTTATATAACTTTCAACAATTTACATGCACTTGTATACTTATTATATGTATATTTCTCAATAAGACTTTGAATTATCACATTTTCTCCTAGTTTTTCATACTATTTATACATTATCTTTCATCTCATTTCCTCTGTATAAGCCTTCCAACTCCCTCATCAGTTAAAGTACCCTTTTTTCCCATTTCCCCTTATATAACACCTGTCCCCTATTATCTCCTACTATCTCCTAACTTCTCTGTAAAAAGTCACATGTCCTGTTTTTTTCAAACTTTTTCTTGGAATTTTGCTTTTGTATGGGTTTGCAAATGGCTGCCAACTTTTTGTCTATATAAACCCGAGTTCTTGGGGGAAATAAACTGACTTTCTTGCAAAGGTGGTATCCTAGAGTCAAATCACTTGGTGCTGCTCTGACCATTCCAAAATGGGGACCCACAAGCAAGAGACCTCCATCCTTGCTTGTTATTTTCCCTTTGATCTACTCTTTGTCAATATGTTCAGATAAAGGAAGCTCGCACTGTCTTTTGCCGTCCTCCTCCTGGTTGTTGAATAGAACCCTGGCTTGGCACACAGACCTGGCTGGTTGTGGTGAGGGCTCTGTCAGGTGCAGGAGGGCGGCCGGGTGGCTGAGCGGTGTGATGCCTTATCCCTGACTCCAGATCTGGCCACCACTCCTACAGGCCATGGTGACATTTTGTCTCTCAGTAATCAAAATTACCTTGCCTTGCTTTTGTATTCAAAGCGTGCATTATTATTTGTATTCAAAGCATACTATATGATTAATTATCATGTTTTGGGTGTAACTAACTTTAACGTCATTATGTCACATGTGTCTATGAAAAATGTCTACATCTCTTAAGATTCTATATAATTATGTCATGTGTTTTCCTATGTTGATCTCTCATGTAATTGTGTTGTGTGTCTATTGTCCTTGTATATTATTTATGTCAAAATGATTTGTAAAAGATGGGGGCTGAAGAGATGGCATAGCGGTTAAGAGTGCCGACTGCTCTTGCAGAGGACTTGGGTTCGATCCCCAGCACCCACACGGCGGCTGAGAACCATCTTTAACTCCAGTTCCAGGAGAATCCACGCCCTCTTCTGACCTCCGCGGCATTGCACGACACGGGTGCACAAACCTACATGCTGACAGTACACATACAAAATAAGTAAATAAATAAATAAATAAATAAATAAATAAATAAAAGCTGTGTCCACTTCACTTTTCTTTTTAACATTTTATTGCTATTGCGTGCAAAATATTGCTTTTATTTTTATTTTGGCCTGCCTAATAAAAATGTACTTATAAAAATTCATACATATGGATATTTTGATGGTACTTTTGAGGCCTTATAAACTTGTGTACCCTGATTATTTTTAAATCTATTAAACAGTGTCTCCAGATATATTAAATGTTACACAAAAATTTTAAGTGTTAATTGCAATCTAAACTACTTATATAAAAATCCTATTCATTAAATACCTTTTTGGTATTTCTTTTTCTCTCAAGGTATTTTAAGGTTTTCATCTTGTTTGTTTTAAAAGTATTTCAGTTTAAAAATAACTAAACATAATCTTAATAAAGGATAATTACAAAATCTTGGTTATTAAAATCTATCTTATACATAATTAGATATATATGTGCAGTCAACATAAGCTTATGTTTCTTAAGATTAATTTACTTAATATCAGATTGAATCACAAATAAAGTCTGATACAAACTAAAACTGTTAACTAAAAATATTGCCTTTCAGGTCAAAATGTTTTCTTTTTAATTACGGTTCTACATCATTGTTCCTAGTACTCAAAATTATAAACTAATTTTAGTACATCTCTCTCTCTCTCTCTCTCTCTCTATATATATATATATATATATATATATCAATTACTTAGTAAATTCTCACAACAAATGGTAAATTTACTCATGAATGTTGTTATATCATGGTATTAAAAAGAAACTAATGGGGGCTGAGAGATAGCCTAGCGGTTAAGAGCACCGACTGCTCTTGCAAAGGACTGGGGTTCGATCCCCATCACCCACATAGTGGCTGAGAACCGTCTGTAACTCCAATTCCAGGAGAACTCCAGTTCCAGGGGAATCAGAGACCCTCTTCTGACCTCTGCTGCATTGCACGACATGGGTGCACAGACCTACATGCAGACAGTTCATTCATACACATACAAAAATAAATAAAATAAAAAATAATAAAAAATAAAAAGAAACTAATGAAAGGGTTCAAGGATTCTTAAAGGTGTATAGAATGGACAAATTTATGTGTGAAGATTGAAATGGCTAGATAGTTCCAGAATATAAGAAGTAATGAAAAAGCCTAAGAAAGTGTGTTAAAAGTTTAAGTAAGTTTATTAAAACTCCAAATAAAGTTATAGAGATACAGAGTTATTATTATTGTTAGAGTAAATACAATAGTCTACTCTTCTGGCTTGTACTACACACTCAGTTACAGTCTTAAATGAAATGGAAACTCACAAGCATTAGGTTACATAGGGTTATTGGAAAATGTCATTTATGTTTTTCTGTACTATACAAAGGTATCTTTTAATATTACTTTTCTGTATAACAAGATAATTTGTCTAAGAGTAGCCAGGTTTTTCTTTCCTTAAACCTGGTGGGACAGATGAGAAAGAAAAAAAATGTTTCAACAATCTTACTCTGAATCCTGATCAACTTATTTCCCATCTACATGTATGTAATATGACCCCTTACCATCCTTCTAAAAATTGTAAATCAGGGTGTGAGGGACTGGGATATAGAAAAAAACTATTTTTTAATTTATTTTTTATTGTTGTCAGACTTTTTCCTTACATCATACATCATTTCCCAGTCAAATCTAGAGTCACTTCCCTCTCCTGCTCCCACCCCACCTGAGTCCCTGCACTCTGCCCTACATGTCCTGCATCTTTTTCTGAGTCTTTCCAGAGTTTTTTTTGTTTTAGTTTTTGTTTTCTAGTTCTTTTGTTGTTGTTCTTTCCAACTTGTATTGCTTTATATGTGTGTATGTCTACGTCTGTCTATCTATCTATATATCTACGTACATAATTATATACATACATAATTATATACATACATAAATATATACATACATACACATATCACCTGAATTGGAGGATTTATTTATTTATTTATTTATTTATTTATTTATTTATTTATTGCTAAAAGATGTCATGTTTTCCTTAAAGAAGTGTTTGAAATCTCCTCCTTGGCAAACCCAAACAACTATCAATCTTGCCCTTGTGCTCCACACTGGGGTCTTTCCCTCCCATGGTCACCCAAATGAGGTCCAGTAAGCATGTGTCCTGTTTTGATCTTCCTGTACTGGCCTCCATGATACAGCCTGTAGTCTAACAATGGCAGTCTATACTATGACGAAGCTGAAATCCCAATAGCTGCTCAGTCCACAAGCTGGATATCTCAGTAGTCCCCATCTGGCATTGAAGATTTGGAGATTTCTTGGAGAGACATGAGTCTTCAGTCCATATTGGAGGGTTAAAAAAGCTGTGTCTCATGGAGGGTTAAAAAGCTGTGTCTCATGTCTTTGAAGAATGACAAAAGCAGTGGCAGCCACAGAGTAGATGCACTTGCCAGTAAAAATTGAAGACAGGCCAAACAACCTGTTCTCTCTTTTTTCCTTTTTGTCTTTTTACTAAGATCTCAAGTTTTATATCTGAAGTACAATTTCTCAGGCCTTACTAATTATTTATTTCTGGTTTTACTTTCCTTTTGGATGCTTAAGCCACACAGCCCAGATTAACCACGGTTTTTGTTTTCTTAAGGTTAGTTGAGGATCTGGTCCTCAGGGGTCACTCCGTTTTTGTTTTGTTTTGTTTTGTTTTGTTTTGGGGGGGAGCCCTGGGCTCCTTTCAGCTCTTCATTTACTAGTTCTATTCACTAGAGGACAAAATCAGGTCTTGCTAGACCAGGCTTCCCTTTATGAAGCATGAGCAGACTTTCCCCTTTATAGACTAGACACTGGCTGAAGTCCCATTAGTGGATCTCCAAGACCTCCCTACACGGGAAGACTGGTGACCCACATTTGCAGGACATTTCAAGAGATGACCCCATGCATAGTCCCCTAGGACTTAGTTGACCTCTGAGGGCAAGGAAAAAAGTTTTCCCTTAGGTCCTTCAGCCAAATTGGTATGGGTGTTAAGTATGATTGTTAAGAACCCAGAAAGGCTAAGTTACACGAGCCTGATACATCACACCTATATTAAAATGTATCTTCTGAAAAACAAACTATGTTATTTCTATATGATATTTCTTGATTCACATTTTTCCATTTTAAATTTATATTACTTTAAAATATGCATACATACCTACCATCATGTACCAAAAATCCAAAGTCTGAAAATAAATGGTAGGTTAGTTCTAGAACCTGTCTAGAGATTCACAAGTTTTCAGATCACAAGTAATATAACATTAATGTTGCTCAGTTTGCCTTACAACTAGACACTTGGTGCCAGCATCCACAGAAGAGGGATACCGTTCATCTTTTGTTTTTCTGGAAGAGAAAACTACTTTTTTTAAATAATACAACAATTGTCTAAAATAGACCTAAAACATTTTATAAGTTCCTTTCCTGGGTTATGCCTACTTAATATATGATATTAAATCCCCCTTTTGCTGACTTAGATCTATTCTTCCTATATTATCTGGATAGCTATTTACAATTCCCTGGTATGTTTTACTTTAATATTTCTGATTTTTTTTTACATACTTCCAACAAGCAGATTAATGAACTACAGAAGAAAATCGACAAAATTTCTGATTCTTCCATGCCCGGGCAGAAGTAGCTTCAGTGGCTCACCTCCTTTCTGGGACCTATAATGATTAACATGCTTTAGAGCACTGATACTTGTACACTACTTTATCATTTCAATTAGTAATGCCATGCATTCTATGTGATTTTTGCTTTTAAAAAAGCAAAAAGCAAGGAGATGTTGGAGACGGGGGTGACATAGCTTAGAGCCAGTAGAGCTTGGGACCTTGAAATGCAGACTGTGGCCTTGGGTGCTGGGGGAGGTGCTGGACAGCATCTCAAAACCGTGTCAGGCAGAACATTGCATAACTGATAGGAGGAGTCTGGCTCAGTGAGAGACTTTGAAGTTCCTTGAGCTAAGCATTACATTTCGGTTGACAACATGAAGCTGTTATCTGGCACAATTCTGGTAAAGTTCTCCTGATTTCTCTGTCAAAGAGTTACATGTTCCATTTTTTTTTCAAACTTTTTCTTGGAATAATGCTTTTCTTTGGGCTTTCAAATGGCTACCAGCTTTTTGTCTATTTAAACTTGAGTTCTTGAGGACATAAACTGACTTTCTGTGCAAAGACAAGAGCTCCTGATTCAATCACTCCCTGGTGCCAACGTTACTGTTCTGAGAGTGGGGACCTCACAACTAGTGCAAAAAAACCCTGAAAAATACAGCAAAACAGCAAATAAATCTACTTTACCATAAAGTGGCCTCTTACAGATTCAATTTACTGTGAGCAAGCTTCACCTAAATTATTTATACTTGATATAATAATATAACTACGGTTCTTGTACTTTTAACATTTTTTGGAACAGCTTTTGACTTAAAATATGTTTCCAGCAGGAACCCATGGGGAACATAAACAAGTTTGTACATAAGAATAAAACAAGAAAGTTATAAATATCACAAATGAGAATTACTTGGCTCTTGGTATTCTTGTGCTTTACTTAGCAACTTTTTGTGCCTTTCATAAAATAATAATTCCTATATTTTATTCTGCTTTTCTAAGTTTTGTGTTTTTAAGTTGAGCTATAATATTTTAAAATTCAAAGTACTTAAATTATTACTCTTATTATTATTATTATTATTAAGCATACAAAATTTGAGACCTCTTAGTTTATGTGAGTTATACTTAGTAAATTATCTCTCAGTACCATGCAAATGTATTTGGACTAAAAACTATTTTAAAATCCTAAGTCAAGCTTTAAACCTATGTTCACTCTTCTGTCATTATTAAATTTAAGTTCTTTCTATGAAATAAATAAATTATTAATAAAAGACTTAAGACTTGGAAACTCATACCTAAGCTTGGCATGGTAGTCCTGCCTAGAACCCTAAAACTTAGTTATTTGAAGTAGGGGGACAGCTATGAATTCCAAGCCAGCCTAGGCTATGATATAGGACTCTATTTTGAAACAAATAGAAATGTATACTATAAAATTTTAATTTGGCCTAGAGACATGTCAACAAGTTTAAACACACTTAAATACACACACATACATACACACACAAAATAACAAACTGAAACTCAGAATAAAACATTTAATAAACAGTGTTTTCCTTTGAAACTATTATAACAATGGAATTAGTTTTCCATCAATTTGAAATTGATATCATAGTTGCTGAACTATATGAGAACCTAATGTCAGCAGAGAATGGCTGGAATCTTGCTTTTCTGCCAGTAGGAAAGTCATTCATATGTTACAGTTCTGTTCATATTTGTTGATTTCCTTAATTGAAAGGATGAAAATGAATTAATCTAAGTTGTTTCTAATTATAGAATTAATATTTTTCTCAGATTGGGAAAGTTACTTTGATGCAGAAAGCAAGAGAAGGGGAAGGAGGAGGAGGAAAGAGAGGAGTTATTTAATTGCCATAATGTGTTTTCAAGGTCCACTAACTTCCGTTCTTATCATCCACCTGGAGTTCTAGTTATATTCCTTATAAGTCAGAATCCCATTTTCATTTGATTACACTGTTAACAGTTTGATAGGCACTAATTTAATATTTGCTCAAATTATTAAAGCATATATTTATTACAAAAGCAATTTTTTTGAGACAGGGTCTCCTTGACTGTCCTGGAACTCACTACGTAGACCAGGCTGCCTTTGAACTCACAGAGATCTGCCTTCCTCTGCAAAACAATCTTATACAGTGACTGAAAAGAGATTAACTGCAAAGATATACATAGCATCTATTCTAACATTAATGAATATAAGTGTCCCTACAAGCTATATTAGGTTTCAGAAATAATATGGCTGTGAAAGATTTACATTAATAGTTATTAAGAATATTATTTTAGTATTTCTTTCTAAAACTAGAAAGGGCATATGAGATATAACCTCTCTTTTATTTTTAGTTATTTTCAAATTATCTTTATTTGTGTGTGTGTGTATGGTATGTCTGCTTGTATATAAGTGTACCCATGTCATGCCGTGCCCATGGAGAACAGAACAGCATTTTAGCTCCTCTGGAACTGGAGTTATGGAAGGTTGCTAGCTGACATATGTGTGCTGAGATTTGAACCTGCGACTTCTTCAAGAGCAACCAGTGCTCTTAAATACTGAGCCACCTCTTTAGCCCCATCTCTTATTTTTTAAAGGTATATACATAAATGTTATATAAAGGTAAACCATTGCATTCTATCTGTATACCTTGATCATTTGGCATAGTTGAAATTTTGCAATCATTTGCTAAAAATCCCTGTTTTACTCTTCTCCATTGTGCATTTGTGATCGCTATTATATTTGCTTCTATGGACTTTGCCATTTTAGGCAGACTATGTAAATGAAATTATCTAGTATTTGTCCTCTGTAACTGACCTATTGTATTTAGAATAATGTCAAAATTTCTCCATATTGCACTGCATTATAACCTTTGGGATAAACGACTCAAGCACAGAGGGCAATACCCTGGAATCCTGCACAGTGAGGCTGGGGCAGGACTAAGATTTTGAGTCCATTCTACCATAACTCCAGTGAATTCCAATGCTACCATCCTAATCAAACCTTATATTTTGAGGATGTATATGCAAATGCCAAGTACTGGTGATCTCTTTTATGTAGCACATTTGTACTGCACATTTATTCACTGTTCTACTTCTGAGTAGCTATCTTATGACAATTCCAATCTTGGCATGCTTACTTTTCTCACCCACTTGATTTTCTCCACCAACTCCTTGATGGCCCTCTCTCACCAATTGTACAAGTCCACATCCAGTTCTCCCTTTTCCATTTTCATACCGCATGTGTGCCCATACACCAATGTCTTTAAAAGCCTCATTTCCACCTTCTCATGGGGCCTTTCATAGTCTCCTGACCTTTATTCATTCTCATTCCCACATGAGTACACATACATAAAAATTAGAAAGTATACTTCCAGGAGTGGTGGCATGTGCCTTGAGTCACAGCACTTGAGAGGCAGAGGTAGGCAGATCTCTGTGAGCTCAAGTGAGCCTGCTCAACATAGCAAGTCCCAGGCCAGCTGGAGCTACAGAAAGACCCTGTCTCTAAAAGACCAAAAGAAAAAAATTACAAAGTATAATCATCACACAAGAGAGAATATATGATTCTTTGTCTTTGTCAGCCTGGGTTACCTCAATTTACAGAATATTCTACAGTTCTAATCATTTTCTTCAAATTTCATATTTTTGTTTTTCTTTATGGATCAATAAAATTTCATTTGTTGGCTGGACTACATTTTCCTTATCTATCTGTTATTGCTCTTTCTTCATATCCTTGCCGTATTTATTAGCATTTGTTTTCTTGAAGATGGCCATTCTGATTTGAGTGAAATGGAATTGTGAAGTAGTTTTAATTTGTATTTCCCTAATGGGTAAAGATAGTAAACTTTTTATGTCTTTGTTTTTTATTTTATGTATATGAGTGTTTTACCTGCATGTATGTAAATGCACAACACATTTGCAAATCTGTAGAGGCCAGAAGAAAACAATGGATCCCTTGGAACTGGATTTAAGGACAGTTGTCAGCTGTCTGATGTGGTTGTTGAGGCCTGAACCTGGGTCCTCTGGAAGAGCAGCCAGTGCTCTTAACTGTGGAGACAACTTTCTAGCCCCAGGATATTGAACATTTAAAAAGTTAGTTAACATTTTCATACACATACATAATGTATCTGATTTTAAAACACCTATTTTCCTCTCACTCTTCTTCTACCCCCACTGAACATCTTCCTAAAAAGTTCCCCACACTGCTTTCAATTGTGTGTGTGTGTGTGTGTGTGTGTGTGTCTGTGTGTGTGCCCTACTGTGTTACATTAGGGTTGGTTGCATGAGTAAGTGGTGTGGGGGTGGTTCTTTGCTAGAGTGTGAGCAACTTACCAGCATCTGTGCCACTGAGGAAAATGACACCTCTCCCCTAATAAATATTAACTTACCATTGACTTCTCAGGTAGTTGTGCTGCTTCCAGATCTTTTTGTTTCCATAATGGAATACTGAAGGACTGTTATTTGCAAGTCTTTCCCAAATAACCAGAGCTAATAGAGGTTTATGATCTCAGTGGCCATATCACATCCAGAAGACAGCATTTCACAAAACTCCTCTCCAACCTGTGACTCTTTCATTAATTCCCTCTCTTTTTTTATGTTCTCTGAACCCTTGATGGAGTGATATAGATGTCCTTTTTAGGCCTGGACACTCAACCGTCACTTATTCTTAGCACTTTGGCCATTATTTGTCTCTACATTAACCACTGCCCACTGGGACAAGAAGTTTCTCTGACCAAATCTGAGAACAGTATTATTCTATGGGGGAAAATATAAATATTTAGATGGCAGTTTGCTATCATTTCCATTTAGTAGGTTCCTTTTAGGGTGAATAACCTCTCTAGAATGAGCTTCTGACCAGCTATATAGTACCCGACATAAATTTCTTTTGGTGGATCAAGCTTCAAATCTGAGAGAGCAATGACCCCGTAACAGTCATTACATTACACAAGTAGGCACATTTTTCCAAGCAGGGTTGCATTAAGTTTCTTCTTTTGAGAGCTATCTGCTCACTTCATTGGTCCATTCATTGACTGGTGTGTGTGTGTGTGTGTGTGTGTGTGTGTGTGTGTGTGTGTGTGTGTGTGTGTTTGTATGCATTTTTGTTCTTTGTGTTTTCTCCTGTCTGAATTATAACTTGTAATGATTTTCTCCCTTTCTGTAAGCTATCTTTTCACTGTGTAGATATTTTCTGCCAGTACTTTCAGCATTTTGGTTTTTAAGTCAAAACCTTCATTCTGTTATACACTGATTTTTTTATGCTAGCTAAGAGATCAGATTTAATTTCATTGCTCTCAATTAGATTTCTAGTTTTGTCAGGACAGCTTACATAATGGACTTTCTTTCTTCTAGTGTATGTGTTGTTTAATTCCAGATGTTCAATGCTGGTATAACACATGAATTATATACACCATATTCATATACTTAAGGAGAAAAAATTACAGGATCATTTTGATAGGTGTAGAAATGCATTTTAAAAGTTTACCATCTTTCATGACAAAAGTCCTGAAGGAACTAGGGACAGATGGAGCATACCTCAACATAATAAAGGCTGCCTATATTTGGCAGACCTATAGCCCAACTTATACTAAATGGAAATATTTCCTTTAAAATCTGAAAGGAGATAAGTTTGGGCTTTCTCTCTACTCTTATTAAAAACAGTGCCTGAAGCCTTAGGGAATTAAGAGGAAGTTTTAAATGGGATAAAATTGAAAAGGTGGAAATTAAACTATCCTTATTTGCAGATGACATGATTCTATGTATGCTTAAAATATCATACAGACACAAAGAGAAAACTTTTAGATCTGATAAACAATTCCAACAATGTTTTAGGATACAAAAGTCAACACACAAAAAACCAGTAGCATATATTATATATAATAAACATATTGAACTTGCCAAGTAAGAAATTGGAAAAAATATTCCATTCACAATGATTCCAAAAAAATCTAAAATCTAATTAAGAAAGACATTTCTATTTATATTTTCATTTATTTATTTATATTCATATTCATTCCTTATATATTATATTAATATTTATTTATTATCCATTTATTTATGTGTATAAGTCTTTACTTTTGGGTACCTATGAATGGAATGCATGCACTCCGCAGCCAGAAGAGAGTGTTGGAACCCATCAAACTGGAGTCAGGGAGTATTGCTAGCCACCATGTGAATGATGGAAACCAAACTTGGACCTCTAGAAGAACGCTTAATTTCTGAGCCATTTCTAAAAGTGAGTTTCTCTTTATGTCTTATAATCTTATCATTTAAGGTCATTTAATAGACTTAATGCACTAGTGAATGCATAAAGTATATAAGAAAAATAATCAAGCATTATAAATGTCTCATTCTTCCAGGGACACTGCACTTACATGCATATACTCATACAAAGACACATATTCATACCCACAATTACAAAAAAAAGTCTCTAACAAAGATTCTAATCAGTACTGACACAGATCATACATTAATTTTGCAGATGAGCCACTTTGTTATTAATATTTACTGTATTATTTTCTTCATATTATTCTTTAATACTATATACTATTAAGATGATGCTTATTAAAGCAAAACACATAAACGTTAATAGCTTTGTGTGAAAAATATTTAACTGCTTTTCAGCAATCCACATTCTCTTTTTTTCTTGTGCATACACTTATATCAAATCATGAAGTGTTGAAGGTCCAGTATACCATTATGTATATAATTATAAAACTGCATACAATTTCAAAATATCTTTGTGAGGGTCATTTTAAAACATATTGACATATGTATATTGCAGTTTTTGTGTTGTGTGTGATATGAAGTCTATTCAGAAATTAATTTCCCAAAAGTTTACTTTAAAATGGTACAATAATATATGCTTAGCTTTAAGAAATTGAAATATTTTTTGTCATGTATTTGTTTGAGGTGTGTTACATACTTTCAATTGTTTTCAGGTAAAACATGACCAGTTCTGTAGAAATAGTTCAAGATAGTATGAGGAAGAAGTGCATTGTGACTAAAGAACAGCTGGAGGTTTCCGGGGGAACAGGTAGATAGTAAGACCTGGATGTGCAGATAAAGAGGTTGAAACAAGGAGATTTAAGTTCCTTGAGAGACCTTGTCGTAACAGATTAAGGAGAATACCAAAAGACGATGACACCTTACATCCTCTGGCTTCCAAATGTACTTGTAACGGTGTACACACCTGCGCATACACACACATATACATGTGTGCAACATGCATACACCACACATGAACACACAAGAAACAGATTTTTTAACTTTCCTTACATTTAATTGTGTGTGTGTGTGTGTGTGTGTGTGTGTGTGTGTGTGCTGAGTGCATGGGACAGCTCCCATGTACAGGTGGATCAGAGCACAACTTGTGGGAGTCTGTTCTCTCCTTCTACCATGTGGGTCCTGTGGGTCCTGTAGACTGAACTTATGTCCTCAGACTTGGATAAAAGCACCTTTACCCACTAAAACATTTTAATTTTTTAAAATTTTATTTATTTTTGTATGTGTATGAATGTACTGTCTGCATGTAGGTTGGTGCACCCGTGTTGTGTAATGCCTAGGAGGTCAGAAGATGGTGTCAGATTCCCCTGGAACTGGAGTCAAAGACAGGTCTCAGCTGCCATGTGGGTGATCAGGATTGAACCCAGGTCTTCTGCAAGAGCAGTCAGTGCTCTTAACTGCTAGGCCATCTCTCCAGCCCCGCACTAAAACATTTTGCCAGCCCAGAGGGAATACATTTTAGAGCTCAGCCATATAAAAACACACAAATACTATATTTGGAAATATATAGTAGATATGCAAAGGAAAATGATTTAGTTTGGAAATAATGTAGCAACCTTATGTATTGATGTTTTTTATGAATTGATGATTTTAGTTTTTACTATGAAGTTACAGGAAAAGGAACACTAATTGCTAGGCATCGTGGACCGTGCCTATCATCACAGCACACAGTTAACCCATTTCAGCAGTGATTTCTCCAGTTGACTTACACTTTTCAATTTTAAAATACATACATGTAGCTCAGTGCTACAATTTGAGTAGTATGACCTAGTTGACATCAAAGCAAAGTCATTTTTGTTAACTTGTATAAAACATTTAAATGTTCATCCCATTTTGGAAAATCAAAAATAAACTAATATATTTTAAATTAAGGATGTCAATTAGGAAGTATAATAATAGAACAAGGCTTAAAATAATAGACTCAAGTAGTAGCCCAACTCAAGTGATTATGAATGGAAATGCAGATTAAAACAACTTGTATAGTTCATCTTACCCTTCTCAGAAGAGCAAAGATCCAAAAACCAAACAAGGACAAAGGCTGGCAAGGATTTGAAGAAAGGGGAACTCTTATCCAAAGAGAGTGGAAGGATAAACTGGCACAACCACTACAGAAATCAGCATGAAGAGTCCTCAGAAAGCTAGAAAATGATTTACCATATAACACAGCCATATCACTCATGGGCATATACCCAAAAGATACTATACCCTACTACAGAAATACATGTTCATCCATCATTGCTGCTCATTTCAGAATATATAAAGATGGGAATCAACCTAGATGTCCTTTAACTAATGAATGGATAAGGAAGATGTGGTACATTTACACATGGAATATTATTCAGCTCTAAAAAAATTTTAAAATGTGGGCATTTCAACTGGAGAGAGAAGAGGAAGGTGGGAAAGGAGGAGGGAGAAGAGAGATAAATAAGGCTTAGGTGGCATCAAAAGCCAGAGGCAAAATGTATTAACCCCCCCCCCCAAATATACACATACAATATATGAAAGTGATGTTAGGACTTAAAAAAGGGTGCATATATATCATCTGATCTATGTAGGCATGAACACCAGATAAAAGACAGACACACCAGGCTTAAGGTCACATCAGGACATATTTACTTCAGGAATAGTCAGGGCTGGCAAGCCTGTTGACACATGGCAGTTAACAGCAACAATAGCGACTGACCAAGACCTTTAACTGACTTGGGTGGGACCTCAGGTAAAGAGGAAATGAGGTCACTGACTGGCAGCTTCTGGAGGAAGTAGACATCTATGTGTCTCTTAGAATCCTGGGAGAGCCAGACCTAACACATGAGTGCATATGTACACCTGAAGTCTACATATCGAGGAACACAGTGACATACAGGAGAAACCTCCTTTTGAGTTATTGGCCAGGGTAGTTCATGATAGTCAAAAATAACACAGGCTTTTGCCACAGCCCTTGATTATCTCCTAGCACTTGAAAGTAAAACCCTACTGCTGACAAAAAAGACATACTTTCAGATCAGGACTTGGAGCAGTGATGCTGGAACTGACCTGGAGGCCTTCTTCCTGAAGACTCCCTCTCATGATTCTAGAGGATACTATGCAGGCTGCTGAGAGATAAAGTCAACTAATGGTCCAACACAGCTCTACAACTTAATAACCATAACGACTGGTAAATCAAACTATCTCTATTGGTACAATAGTAGCACTTTTATCTAGGGGCTAATCCGTGGGTATCTAATTTGACTTAAAGCCTTCTTAGTGGGAGAAAACTCATGGGTGGTACTGGTTAAATATAGCCAAATATTCATGGATGGAGAGGTCATCCATCTTAGAGAATATCCCATGTCTCTCATTATCACTAGACAAATGAAATTTCTTACTGTGTGCTAAATATGGATCTTTCTTATGTTTACAGAAAGCATACCATTCACCACCCATCAAAGAAACTTCTTTTTATAACAGAGGGAGGCTATTACAGTGTTCCGCATTACTCATACACAGAAAATTGATGTCCAAGAGATACCCAGCCCTATGCGACTCATCTATAGTGGAACCTCTACATGTAAGGATCAAGAAACTTAGTGTAACAGACAGTAGAGAGAATATTACCCTATGTACCTCAACTATCACCAGTGAAACTTCCTCATACAACAGAATGTAATGCAGAATGTCACAACTCCTTAATTTTTATAAATTAAGAAACAATCTTTCAGGAGTTTTTCTTGTTTCTAAAATTTTGTCATTACATTAATTATACTTAAGCTTTTGATAAAACATCATTATAAAATTAAAGGATTTATGTCATGTATTTAGAATAACATTTATAGTATATGCAAATTTTATTTTCAAGGTAAAACTGAAACAGTATATGATTGTTAAATTGTGAACCACAGATATAATAACTGTATTCACAATCATAACTAAAATATTTGAATTTTATAGAAAGCAAATAATCATTGTCTTTATGGTGAAACAAACAAACATACCTAAAACAAAAATAAATAAAATATACTGGTGTTGATTTTAGACATATATTATTTTTTCTGAGACAAAAATATCTACAAAGTAAATGAAAACTTTCTTTGCCTAATTTTACTGAATGATCCAATTATAAATTAATAAATTCTGTAACTGATAATAAAGTTATCTACTTTTTAATTTCTGAGGTTAATTCTTTAGCATGCTCAAACAACTTCCACCATTTTCCACTTTCCTTCACACACATTCTACCATTTCTTGTGATCATTTCACCTCTGTTTTATTTCCAGGAGTGCAGAACTTTTCTAGCAATGCTTACTCAAGTGTGTTTTATGTTAATGATCTTAGTCAGCTGGAAAACCAATTACACATTCTTACATTTATCTCTTCCCCATGATGGATAGTGTTTGTTTATACCATGTGCCAATGTTGGCTTGCTGCAAGTTCAGAAACACACATAGCTGAGACTGCTCTAAAACTGTTATTTGAGTCACATGGAGCATAAGAATCCCTTGAAATAAATCAGTGTACAAAGCAACATATAATTATTTCTTTTACTTCAAGAAAGTATATTTACTTACTTTCTGATATTTCACTTGACAGGCCTGTTTTATTCTTTCAAGAGAGTGAGTTAATAAATATATATTTGATATCTTTCTTGAGTAAAAAACCAGACAAATTATCATTACACTTATGGTTTATTAAATGCATAACAGGTGTCTGGGGTTATGATAAAAGTAAAAATAGCATTTCATTAACAGGGAAAGATTTTACTATATTTAGGTAAATAGTTATATTTGGAAATATACACAGTTATTTATCATGACCACCCCTGTGAGAAAGCAGCTAAGATATGTAGAAAAAGAATATTACCTTTCTATGTATATTCTTGACATTCTTAATACTTATAATTTACTATATGTCTATGAATGTGTGTGTGTGTGTGTGTGTGTGTGAGAGAGAGAGAGAGAGAGAGAGAGAGAGAGAGAGAGAGAGAGAGAAATGTGTGTCTTTACAGGCCCACATGCCACAGCTGCACCTGCAGCCAAAGAACAACTGTAGAGATTTGCTGTGGGTTCTGGAGATTGAACTCAGGTGATCAGAACAGCCAAGCAACTGCTTTAACCTCTTGAAGTTTCTCACTGGCCCCTTGTCATTTCTATATATGCTTATGGAGATAGTTGATTTAGATTGGCAACTTGACTGGATCTTAAATTAAAGGATATGAGATAGACTTTCTTGATCAAATTATGTGAAGGCAGAAGAGATGCCCTGAATTTGAGTGCTACCTCCTTCTAGGAACAAATAACAAAAGGCCATGGAAGAAAGCAGCTTTTCTGTTTGCCTGCTTACCTTTTCTTGCACTGGCCATTCATCTGGTTGATGTGGCATTTCTTCACTGATAGTAGGACCAACTTCTTTGGATTCCAACATTGACTGAAGACTAGCAGATCTCCATGAATCCTTTGGGCCTTCACCATGGGATTCGGACTACTGAGATATACAGCTTTCTGGACTGAGTGACTACCGAGATCCCAGCTTCTCCTGTGTGGCTCAGCCATTGCTGTACCAATAAGACTGTTTTCTGTATGGCAATCTAATAAATCCCCAAATATATTTTATGTTGATATATATGTATATATCAGTTTTGTTTAAGTTTTGTTTCTTTAAAAAAAACTTTCACATTTTTGTCATCTACTCATCTGTTGAGGGGTAGGGGTATTTGGATTGGTTCCAGCTCTTCACTATTGTGAAGAGAGCTGCAATAAACATGGATGTGCATGTATCTTTGCAGTAGGATGCGTCTTTGAGGTATATACCCAGGAGTCATCCACCAAATATTTTCAGACTCTGTATATGGGTGGAGAGTATTTATCTATATTTTAGTGTAATATAAAATTAATTGAAGAAAATGTGAATTCCTAAGCATAAAAAAAGACAGAGAAAGATGCAGGACAGTTATGGAAGAATGCATGATCTGGGGTGGGGTGGAATGGGGGGAAGGGAAAGGGGAATATGCCTGAATTGAATTGAAAAATGATGTCTGAAATACACAAAACATCAATTAAAAAAATTAAAATTTTTTTCACTAAAATGCTTGTTTTGTATTAATATTGAAAGCCTTTCCAAACAAAATATTCAAACTCAAAACAGTTAATCTCTATTAGCTTATAGTGAGTAATGCACTGCTATAAAAATTTAGAACAAACAATTTTAAGAAACTGTTATTGAGTATCACAAAAGCTTAGAAGTAGAAACTGTGAAAATTGCATGGGCAGATGTATTTAGAACATAAGGCATGTTAATAGGATATGAAAATATAAACATTTCTAGAAAAAATATTACATTAATTTAACTGATTGACAGAAATACACTCAAAAATAAGAAGGATCCATAATGTAGAATACAAATTTTAAATGCACTCAATTTTTCTGTTCTTTTTTCTTTGTTCAGAGGGTTTTACTGTTATGTGCCACCATGCCCATAGAGAACAAAATGTTTTCAAATATTCATATGGAGTTTATGGAAGCTGTCCAATGAACTATTTTTACTCACATTAATCTTTTTACTATGACCCCAAGGTACAATTAAGGAAGATAATATTCAACATATAAAAATTTTCCTCTTTAGATAGAATGTATTGTTCCTTGAATTTGGAATGCAGTGAGTTGGATAAAATCCAGTGTCTCTTCGGTTAAAAATTTAAGAATCTGTGTAAAGCCATAGATTTTTTCATATACTTATTTATTTTCAGATTTTTGATCTCATAATGGTTCATAAAAATATGAAAAATTCCCAAAATGCAATTTCAGCTATTTGCTATTTGACAAAGGGACCAAGAAAAGTCACTGAAAGAAAGATAGCATCTTCAGCAAATGGTGCTGGCAAAACTGGATCTTTCCCTGTAGAAGAATGAAACTAGGCCCTTATCTTTCACCTTGCAAAAAAGTCAACTCCAATTGGATAAAAGAACTCAATATGAAACCTGAAATTCTGAAACCATTAGAAGAAAAACATGGGATTAATCTACAAGATATAGGTGTAAGAAGGGACTATCTGAATCAGACATCAGTTGCTCAGGAATTAAGGTCAACAATCGACAAATGGTATCTTCTAACCAGCGGATAATGAAAATGTGATACATTTACACTATGTAGTTCTTCCTCATTTGTGGATCTTAGCCACAAAGCCACAAATCCTTATATCCTAAAGTTGCTGTAAGATCTAGGAAAATAGAAAGGAACCAGGGAGGTAAAGGGAAAGAAGGAATCCGAGAGAGAAGAGTAGGAGAAAGGTGTTACTAAAGGAGAAATATATAAAATGAGAGTACTTAAGTGGGAGGGGGAAAGGAGGGTTATACCAGGAAGTTGAGGATAAAGGGAAAGATGATCAAGAGAGGTGGGACCATGGGAAGCTGGTATTACCAAAGGAAAAATGGGGAAAATGGGGACACTTTAGATGGGGAAGTCATGAAGAAAGGGTTAGACTTGGGGGAGTGAGAGAGAGAGAGAGAATGACTAGCTAATATAAAACCAGAGGGAATCATATTAGTCTAAGAATGTAATGGCAAATTACACATACGATATTTCTACATGAGTCAGTGTATATAGCTGAAGGCTACATAACAGGAAAGAGTGCCAGATGTGAGAAACTTTCCTTTCCAATGTTGGCCAGGGTAGTCCAAGAGACTCCCCCAGCTACATAGTTTATTGCCAAAGCCCTTGGTTGCCTCTCAGAATCTGAAGACCCTATTTCTGAAGACAGGACAGACTTCTGATACTGAAGCTGCTAAGGGAGAATATCAATGTCAATATCAATCTATGATCCAACACCATCTTTAAGATGAATCAACTACATCAATGACCAGCACAGCATATGACATTGCTGTAGTAGTGGTATTTTATCTTGGAGAAAATCAATGGGGGAACTAAGTGGGCTAAAAGCCCCTCAATTTGAGGAAACTCGTGTGTGGTTGTAAACATAGGCATGGATGGAAAGATCATAGATCTTAAAGAAAACCTCATGACAATCACATCCCTACACAAATGTAATTTCTTGTTAAGTGCAAAATATATATCATCGTATTTACAGTTAGGTATTCCAGTCACCATTAATCAAAGAAAAACCTCCTTTGCACCAGTAAGAAATTATCAATAGAGACCAAGACAACAGCTCCAGAGAAAGTAGACTGTTTTGCTTCTCATCCACCTGTGCCCCTTTTCTAAGCCTAGGGAACAATCTGTGGAAGAGGGGGCATGGTAGAATGTAAAGGCTGCGATTGGGGTGAATGGTGAAACTACAACAATATAGACTGGACACTCATTTAATCAACTTGATTGAACATACAAGCCCCCCCCCCTGCTGGATGGTGGGACCCATGAGCTGTGTGGGTTTGGGCACAACTGCTCGCAAATTGGTTTTACATGAAGGATGCTTGTACTCACAGATTATCACTTATTGTTAAAAAAAATGAAAAGAAAACAAAACAAAAAAACAGAGAAGGATGCAGAAAAGTTACGGCAGAATGCATGATCTGGGATGGGTAGAGGTGGGGTGGGGGGAAGGGAAGGGGATATATGCCTGAACTGAATTGGAAAATGATGTATGAAATACACAAAGCATCAATAAAAATTAAAAAAAAAAGAAATTATCACAATGTGCCACAACTGGCAATACACAGAAATTGTCTGTGAACTACCCAAGCCTAAATGGCACTTCTACAGTGCATCCTGCATACCTAAAGCTCATTCAGTATAAAATAGGAGATAAAGAGGATATTTATTAACCTTTCATCTCTCACTAAGGAAGCCAACTCAGGCAACAGAGGGCCAGGAATTCAAAGGGGTACAAATGACCAAAGTGTGGAGATTGGGATTCTACAAAGTGTGGTCTATGGACAGGACTCCTTTATTTAGGTTCACTCAACCAGGGCTCAGGCCACATTGCAGAAGAATGGGTGGAAGAAGTGAGATCCAGGGAGGAGGTGCATGACCTTATGGAAATAGAATCTTACATGATCCAAGGGCCCTTGTTCATACGATCCTACAGAGGTGGTGTCAGCATGCACACAACCCATGCAAACGTAAGCAGGCAAAATCTAGCAAAGAACTGTGGATATGAGTAGCAGGTCCCAGTCTTAGCAGAACTAGTGGAAGCTGATTGCTGCTGGTTGAGGAAGAGCTGATCTTAAAATAAGGGACTCAGGATGGGCTGACTAGACCTCAATGGATAAACTTGCACTGAGGAAAATCTAGGGATGCTAATTTGCACAAATGAGAGAGTGTATGAATTGTAGTCGGGGGAGCCTGTGGAAGGTGCCACTGGAGAAGGGGGTAGAAAGGAGATTAAGACCGATTGAAATGTTCTGTATCAAATTCACAAATTTCAATAAAAATTTAACAAATATAAGAGAACTGAATTTTGGACTGTCCAAGGGCATATATAAAATAGGAAACTAAAACGTGATTGTCAAAAAATTGTATCTGTGGAAATAGGAGACAAGGCCATCTTAAAACTATGTAACATCTTTTCAATGTGATACTGGATTAACTTCAAAATGAGACCATAGAAAGTTGAAATAATATAAGGAAAAAGTCTATCAAAATTTTATATTGCATGAGACAAGAAAGAGGTGTACCTAGACATGGAGACAGAGGCAACAGGGACTAATAGTTCATGAAGTATCAAATCATAACTCTCCACTCAATTATATATTTGTATATGTGTTTAGTCATTATATATCTCAAGGCATGCATGTTATAACACATCTATTGTGGCTAGACGACAGCTCTGCGGAGTCAGTTTTTTTCCTACCTTTGTGAGAATTCCTAGGATTGAACTGAGGTGACCAAGCTTGAGTGGCAAGTGCTTTCATCCACTGAGCCATCTTTACTGAACCTTCCAATGGTACTTTTATGTATTTACATATGTTGATTTTCTTCACCTCGGTGTCTCTGTCACTATTATTGATGTCCACCCCAATATAAGCATTAAGATTTTTCATCATTGATACTTGCCTTGTAGAACTAAATGGAAGCAGATAGTACAAGGAAAATATTCTTAGAAAACTTATGAAATATATATATATATTTCATATATATCATCTCAGAATAGTAAGTATGAAATATATATACATATATATATATATATAATATATATATTATATTATACTCACTATCTGAGGGATGAAGTGATCCCTAATCAGTCAGACTCTGAGATTTTTCTTTTTTATACATTTTATTGGAATTTTATTGTTGTTTCATTTTGTAATTTTTCTATCCTCTTAATCGGCCTTTTTTTTTTTTTTTTTTTTTTTTTGGTCTTTTGGAAGACAGGGTCTCCATGTAGTCCCAGTTGTCCTGGACTCACTCTGTAGACCAGGCTGTCCTGAACTCACAAAGATCCGCCTGCCTCCTGCCTCCCAAGTGCTCGTATTAAAGGCGTGTGCCACCACGCCCAGCTCTTAATTGCCTTTATACCTTCTTTGGCACCCTCCTGCAGCCCGTTGCTCCCCCAGGAGTTCACACATTCTGTCATTTGTGCTAGGGTTCATTGCACCACAGTACTTTCTCCATCCACTCCTCAGTGCCAGCTCATCTCCTGAGCTCTAGTCAGCCTACCAGAGTCCCTTTCCTAAATCTGTTTCTTATCTTATAGGAAGAAGTGTAGAGAGATTATATGAATTACAAATAAAGGAAGAGAAGGTTCAACATAGGCTCATATAATCTGTCTCATAATTCTGGGTTGGAGATTCAGGCTGACACCTGTTACACTAAGAACAGAGTAGACATAGCAAAGAGAATTATCTCACCCAGAGTGATTTTGCCAAGTGAATTCAGAGGTAATGCTTGGGTACAATTTACATGAACACTCAGGTACATAGATGTGCTGGATAGCTTTGCTGTCAACTTGACACACCTGGGGTGGAGGAGCTCGGTTGGGGAATTGGCTCCTTTGGATTTGCCTGTGGCCACCTCTGTGGTGTATTGTCTTGATTTTTGTATGAGCAGTGACAGTATAGAAGGCAGGCTGGGCATGCGCCAGAGAGCCAGCCAGTAGAGAGCAAGCCAGTAAGCAGTTTCCTCCATAGCCTGTGCTTCGCTCCTGCTTCCAGGTTTTCTGCCCTGAGTTCCTGTCTTCGGCTCCCTAAGTAATGAACTGTGACCCAGAGATGTAAGCTGAATAAACCCTTTCCAACCCAAGTTGTGTCCAGATTGTTTTGTCACAGCAATGGAAAGACAAACTAGTACAAATAGATAAGCGCGTACTACGTATTTGTTTTTCTTAATGGGTGAAACAAATACTGCGGGTGACTAATAAATTTGTATGTGAGGAGCTAAGGTTGTATCTCAGTTTGTAGAGTGCTTAGTTAGCATGCACAAAGTCCTAAATTTGGTCCCCAGCACTGTATATATAAGGCATGGTGCCACAATGCTGTAATTAAAGTACTTGGTAAATAGACATAAGAGAATAAGAAGTTCAAAATCACTTTCAGCTACATAATGACTCTTCGAGGCCACCTGGTCTACGTGAAACAGTCTCAAATATTATAATATATATATATATATATATATATATTATATATATATCTATTAGTCACTTCTCTGTTGATGTGATAAAACACCCTGACAAGGAATTTATAAAAGGAAGAGTTTGAGCTTACGCTGACTGTTCCAGGGAATTAGAGTCCCATTTGGCGGGAGGCATGGTTGAATGCGACGGGACGGGAGCCAGCAAACAGAGGATCAATTCACAATGAGAACAGGAAGCAGAGAGGGACCAACTGTAGACCACGAGGCTTGTTAAAACTCCAATACCCTGACCCAAGTAACACACTTCCTCCAGCACGCCACACACCCCAAGACCTCCACAAAACAGCACCACCAGCTGGAAGACCAAAATCTGAATACCCCCCTAGGCCTATGGGGCGATCACTCATTCAAACCACACTTATATTATATATATATATATATATATATATATATGGCTGTATATCATGCCAAGTCATTAGCTATAGCCATGGCAACAACAAATCACCTGATTATGATTAAATTTAAATAAGATAAGTGTAATTCTACAATTTTCTTACAAGGTAAATGTAAAAAGCTGCAAATAAAGCATAATGAAAACTACAAATGAAAGGAATGATAAGTGTATATAGGTCACTTGTAGAATGAGTTTTGCTTATTTTTTCACAATTTTCAATCTTTTATATCCAGCTCTTTCCAAAGAAAGTGTATAGTAATTGGGGAGAGATGAAGATAATCTCACATGCACTCAAACAAGACAAGTAAAAAAAAGCATGAAACTTTCTTTTGATCTCTTAAAACAAGTAGAATCAAGCCAGGCATTATGGTGCATGCCTTTAATCCTATCATTTGGGAGGCAGAGGCAGAGGCAGGCAGATCTTTGTGAATTCAAGGCCAGCCTGGTCTACAGAGTGAGTTGTAGGCCAGCTGGGGCTATAAGGAGACCCTGTCTTGAAAAAGACCAAAAAAAAAAAAAAAGAATAAAAAAAAAAAAAAAAAAAAAAAAAAAAAAAAAAAAAAAAAAAAAAAAAAAGAAAAGAAAAATTAGCCCAGTCAGTGTAATACCTAGAATCTTGTTTTGTATTCTGTCTTGGCTATTTAACTGAAGTGACAGGGTTATTTTCTATGTTTGGGGCAATTGTCCATTTTCCCTTACCTTTATATGGGTTTCTTTTATTTTTTAGTAAGGTTAATGATTTATTTACTTAATATGTCCATGTGTGTACCTCTGTGTATGTATGTTCTTTATGTGCATGCAGTGTCCACTGAGGCCAGAAGAGGGTCTCAAATTACTGGAACTGGAATTATAGGCAGTTTTCAACTTCTTGAATTGAGTGCTGGGAATCTAACCAACGTCCACTATTGCCACAGGTGTACCATGGACATTTGTGAGCTCAGAATCTTTTGCAATGGAAATAGAGAGAGTAATATCAGCAAAGGCATTACAAAGGATTCCACTAAACTCAGAAATGCAATATGGTGATGTTTTCCTCCACATAAGCAACAGACACTGGGGTGTATGGACTGAGTATCAATGTATCTTTAGTACTGCATAGAATGAGGCCAATGCATATTTGAAACAAATGACCATGGTCAGAGAAGAAGAACTGCATCCCTCCACTTAACATCAATAACAATTTATGACCGTATGAGTATATAATTTAATAATGAGAACATAGACCATTCTAGGGCAATGTATTAGGTAGAGGGCCATTTTAATGAGATATCCAATCTCTCACACCTATTCCTAACTGCCAGTCATTGAAACTTTTGCTAAGCAGACAAGGTGCTCCCTCCCAAAGCTTTCTAAATAACTGTCAAAAGGCAGCTTTGGTCAGAGAGGCTGCTTTTTTATGGTGGTTAAGGATAGCTTCAGAGACTCCTAAAGCACTGAGAACAAGTGACTGCCAGATGCTCAGCCATAAATGAAACATCTATGTCATCACTCCAGGGCAACATGGAACACCATGGATGAGGAAGGGGGTGGTAGTGGTGTGCGGACATTGACTCCCAGTTGTGGCATGGCTCTTAACAGCTGTGATTGTCTGCTTAACAGCTAGAAAAGACTGTGCCCATCCACATCCATTCATGGAGCAGGATGGGCTCATGGGGCCTCACACCGCTTTGAAGATTCGTATGTTGTTAATAGTTGATGGTGGAAGGAGACATTTTATTTAGTAGTATATGCATTACTAAAGTACTTGTGCTTTTGTACAAACATACTCACCTCTGCTCCTAAAAGCAACAGTAATTAGCCCCATAAAGTTGTCTCATCAAAATAACAATTAAATAGACAGTAAGATAGTTGAAAAAAATCAAGGGAGATCAGCAGAGAGGACTAAAGAAGGTTAGGTTGATGTATATGATAGAAATAAATTAGGCATATGAATGAAAAAATCATAATGAATATCATTATGTATAACTAATAGATACTAATAAGATAATTTTGAAAACGCAAGAAGTGGTAACGTTAAAAAAGCTTTCTCTTTAACTTACAGAGCAAACAAAAATATAGTAAAGATAAGTAAGAAGGAACAAAAAGATTGTCAAAATTACCCCATTTGAAGTGTAAAGAATAAAGCACATATTCAGATCAAAAGGATGGAAGATAAAAGGCATTGGAGAAGAAAATACGGACACATACAAATATAAATAATATATAAAGAAAAAGAGGATGCAACAAACCAGAGGTGATAACCCTCCCTGTCACCAGGCTTAACGTGTGTCAAAAAGTAGGCAAATGAAATTTCATTCTTTAAAGTTTTAACTCAGAGCTACCATACAGGGAATCCATACCTTTGGTGATAAGTCTAGGCTTCTTTTAATTTTTAGTTTATAATTGATAATGCAATAATGTTACCCTTCAGCACCTTAAGATACTGTCATATTTCCTTTAGATTTGTCACAACATTTGTAGCAAATAGTAGTTACATAAACTTTAAATAACTTTATAAGCCATCTATATTTCTTACAACTTATGATTTGGAATTTTCAAACTATCGAAAAATTTACTAGTTTTGCCGGGCATGGTGGCATGAGCCTTTAATCCCAGGACATGGGAGGTAGAGGTAGGTGGATCTCTGTGAGTTCAAGGCCAGCCTGGTCTATAGAATGAGCTCCAGGACAGCTGGTACTAAAAAGGAGACCCTGCCTCAAAAATACCAAAAAAAATTTACTAGTTTTAATGTGGTCATTAACTATCTGCTCTTATTAAGCAACATTTTTCATGAAGTTACAAACCATAAGGATAATGACTTATTGTTACACCTATATATAAATGTGATCTTACAACCTTCATCAGATATGGACAGCAGTTAACAAACATCAGATATGTTTTTGTGGATGGCAATTAACAAAAAGATCTACAACATAGATTAAATATTGCAGAGTGCTCAGCTGAACAAGAGACATCTATATCATAACCCTCCCCCCAAGGTTCTTTTGGCAACTTTTGAGCTGTTTGGTAAGCCTGCAGCATGCTAAGCTCAGTGCTTTATCCCATACAAATTAAACTCATTATTCTAATGAGAGACATGTTGAAAAACTTCAGAGAAAATCTTAATAGTGGCTGACATTCTCCTCCCTCTATCATCGCAGTCTCATTGATCTCAAGGAAAGATTTTGAGATTTCTGGATGAAAAGAATGAACATGATTTGAACTCCGAATGCCAATGGCTCCCTATAGATGTTCAATTTTCATGCTGACCTATAGTCAACCTTCAGGAAAACATTAAGTTGCTTCTTCCAAATGGCTTCTACGGTGCCAGCACTCCCATCGAGAGATAAAAAGATTCCTGGGATCTGTCTTCATTACCTCGGTGAAGAATATGATAGCATTAATTGTTCAGTTGAAAAGAAATAAAAGTTTTATATGCATCAAATAACTACTTGCAATATAAACAGAAGATAGGCTTTATGTTTAAATAATTTCTAGGAATCTAATATCTATATGTAAAATGTTGCTTTTCTGTTGTGATTTCCAGGGCTTTCCACATGCTGGCAACTATGATCAAGGTTTAAGTATAAGAAGTATTAAGCAGTAAATAGAAGTAGCTCCTTGATTCTATGGTGTAATGCATTACAAATTAATATCTTTATACTGTGAGCTTTCTAAAGGTAGATTCCACAAGTAGAAATAAATATTTGCTTTGTTTAAACAAATTTTTGCTTCTCTTTCTTCCTTGTGATCTACAGCACTACTTCAGATAATGTACTCTATATAGAGAGATAAGGGTTTGGAGAAATGGCTCAGCTGTTAAGAGAAGTTAATGCTTTTGCAGAGGACCCAGGTTCAATTCCCAGCACCCACATGGTGGCTAGCAACTGTCTGTAACTCCAGTTCTGGAGGTTTCTGATGCCTTCTTCTGACCTCTGTGGGCATTGCACAATACCGGTGCATTTACATACATGCAGGAAATACAGTCATATACATAAAATGAAAATAGATAAAATATTAAAAATAAAGATAGAGATAAGAGATGAGTCACATAGCTTTTTTTTTTCAATGTATGATTTTTCTTTTTTTTAACCTCACAAAGGGATATAATGTGCAGGGTACAAAGTGACACCAAACATCTCACAAAACACAGTGGAAATTAGTTATCCCGTTCCCAGCATCTCCTTTGTCTCCCTGGTTTTCCAATGTCCACAGGGTGAGCTTGTCCCTAAGCAGATGCATGATCAGGGTACTGTCTTTGTACGACTCTTCTTTCAGGGCTGGAGAGATGGCTCAGCGGTTAAGAACATCGACTGCTCTTGCAGAGGACCTGGGTTCAATTCCCAGCACCCACATGGCAGCTAAGAACTGTCTTTAACTCCAGTTCCAGGGGAATCCGACGCCCTCTTCTGACCTCCGCAGCATTGCACGACACGGGTGCACCAATCTACATGCAGAAAGTACACTCATATACATAAAAAAATAAATAAAATTTTTTTAAAAGACTCTTCTTTCAGTGTATCTAATTCAGCAAACACTTCATCAAATGCCGTTTTTGCCAGGTTGCAGCCATTTTCAGGAGAGTTTAGAATCTCATAGTAAAATACTGGAAAATTCAGTGACAGGCCAAGCCGAATTGTATGTGTAAGATGCATTTCTTTCTTACTAATTTCAAGCGCTTCTTGGTAAGCCTGTTGGGAGTTCAACAAGGTGTTTTTTTTATTATCTCCAGATGCTACCTCAGAAAGATCGCTAAAACAGTCTCCTTTCATTTTCAAGTAGAACACCTTACTATCTGGCTGTGTAGCATTAGGAAAAAGGTGCTTGCCTAACAGCTCCAGCCCGTCATTGCAGATAGAGCTAGGCCATGATCTTCTGGTTCCTCTTTGTCCACCTGCTGCTGCTTCTCATTCCTCCCTGTTCTCTGTTCAGGTCAGGAGATGACGAGCCAGGAAGAGCAGCAGACACCCACGACATTCTTGTAGGCAACAGAGGGATTTCTCTGCTCATTGGAGATTTCATGTCCCTGCTCTGTAACTTCCTTTACGGCTGAGGCCACGTCATCAAAGCACTCAGCCTGCTCCTCAAGTTTGGCTTTCTGTATCAGCTCAGTTTTGTCCATGGTCATTGCCCCGGAGGGTTGCGAGGGAGCAAACACTTCTGGTGAAGCTGGGGGGTGGCAGCCATGTCTTTTCCATGTGACCTCGGCTGCAGAGGCTGCAGCGGCAGTGGTAAAGGCTACTGGCCTCCAAAATCAGCAGTGAAGGCAGTGACAATGCCTAAAGCAGAGGGGGCTGAGTGCATAGCTTTCTAACACTACAGTAAGTACAATGATGATGTATTCTGAGATACTGAATATTAAAAATTCAAGAAATTTTTTCTTCATCAACTTTCAGAATAGTTGAAGATTGTATTATCTAAAGTAGATCTTCTAATTTATTTGGCATTAATTGCTGTTTTTTCTTTCTTTTCACATCTCGAACTGCATTATTCTTAGCCAATATGTGAAATGAACACATAAAAAGAAGAGATCATTGCTCTCCTTCATTTGTGCATCTTAGCATGAAATATATATATATATATATATATATTTAGCATGAAATATATAACTGTAGGAGCCAGGAAAATGGAAAAAAAAAAAGAAATAATGATGGAGGTAAAGGGAATAAAGAGAAAGAAGGAGCCTGAGAGCAATATGGGACAGGGGTTATGAAATGGGTAAAGTGAGGGCATTTAACTGGGAGGCAAGGAGAGATAGTTGTAAAAGAAACCATGGGGTAAAGGGATAGAAGACACTGGAGATGGGGGTATAATAGGAGATAGGAATTATCAAGGGGGAAATGGGCAGAATGGGGTATTTTAACCTTGGAGGGATGAGGAGGAGTTAAACAGGGAACAAAGAGAGGAGAGATAAATAATGCTTGCCTCCTGTGAAAAAATGAGAGGGAAATAGTTTAAAAGGCTGCTGAAATGTATACATGCAATACTGTGTATGAGTGAAGACTATAGAATAAGAAACAGTGCCAGACAGGAGAAAGCTCCCTTTTAGTTGTTGGTCAGTTCAAAACACTCCCAAAATTACACAGGGTTTGTCAGTAGCCCTTTATTATCTCCCAGATCTCAAAGGGAATACCCTTTGCTGAAGACAGGAGATACTTTGAAAATATCACTTAAAGTAATGGAACTGGAACTGACTTGGAAGCCTGAAGACTAGCTCCCATAGTATGGAGGACACTATACAACAACCAATGGTCCAACCCAGCTTTAAACTTTAATAACCATAACAAGGACTGGCAAAGCAAACTATACTGGCAAAGTAGTGATGCTTTTATCTTTGGAGCAATACATTGCTTTCCTAATTGGAGTTAAATCCAGCTCAGTGGGAGGAAACTCCTGTGCACCACTGTAATCAAAGCCAAATACACATGGCTGCAGAGGTCATAGATCTTGGAGAAAGCTCTAAGTCTGTCACATTCACAGATAAATGTAATTTTTTACTATATGATAAACATGGGTCCTTATATTTACAGACAAATATAACAACCGCCACTCATCGAAGAAGTTTTGTTTGCAGCAAATGAAATTACAGAGTTCTACAACTGGTCAGAATCAGAATTAGTATCTTTGAGATATCCAACACTAAGTGACACATCTATGATGGAAGCTCTAAAATTGAGGCTCATGGGGAATAGAGTGGAACGTGTGGTAGAGAAAACAGTAGCGCATCTCTTAACTGTCATCACTGAACCTTCCCCATGCAACAGAGGGCCACGAACACAAAAGGTCACAGATAGCCAAAGTGTAGAGAATAAGAGTGCAGAGTATGGGTCTCTTGACAGGACTCCTACATTAAATCTCACCCACCCAGGTCTCAGGGATCATTGCAGAAGAGGGAGGGGAAAGATTACAAGAGCCAACTGCAGAGGAGCATGACCATGAGGAAGCAGAGAATTACAGACTCCTGCAACCTTGCTCATATGAACTCACTAGCTATGTTGTCACATCCACAATACTCATGCAAACTCCATCAGACAAAACCCCGACATAGGGCTGAGGAAATGGGCAGTAGGTAGGTCCCAACCTCAACCATAGAAATATTGGCAACTGATTACTGCAGGTTGAAGGAGACTTGGTCTTTAAGAAAGAGATTCTAGATAGGCTGACTAGACTCAAGTGGATGAAGTTGCACTGAGGCAAGTCTGAGAACCTTAACTTGATTTGATAAGCCTTAACATATATGTGATAGAAGGCCTATAATCCAGTGGGGGGGGCATTATGGAATGCTGAGGATGGGGGAGTGGGTATAAAGATAAGATATTCTTTATAAAATGTGCAAAATTATAAAAAATATATTGAATAAAGTACAAAAGAGTAAACACTGGAAACTACTCCAAGTTTTTATTATTATTTTTTTTTGGAGAACATTTTTATGCTGGTATAATAAGAGCTATATATTCTGAGAAAAATTACCTTGTTGGGAGTGGTTGGTTTCTTTTGTGAAAGGTTAGCACTTTTGAGATCTGACACCTGTAGTGTTTCAAATAAGAAGTATTAATTCCAGGATAGGATTTACTATTAAAAAGAGTGGATGACAGAATGTGGATAGACAGGAAAATACTGATAATGGAATAAGTCAGCCTTAACAAACTGCAAAAAATGTAATTAGAAAACGGAAATCACTTGGAAAGTTTAATTATATAAGATAACTCTTAGAACGTGTGTGTATCTGATTATTTTCTCTTAGAGTAGAATAAATAAGTGTTCCGAGTAGAATTTGAAAATCCCTCAGATGGGAAATTAATCATAAATCAAAAAGTCCTTGGTTAATTATTAATAGTTAAATTAAATTTTGTTGTCTTGCTTACACTTGATCACTTCACTGGTTTACCTAATGTTGCTGTAAAACTATGTACTGTTTGATATATTTTCCCTGGAAAATTATAAAATTGAAATTATATTGAAATTTAATATTCCACTTATTTGAGAACATTTGTCATTTTAATTTTAAAAAGCATATACTATGTTATTAATATATGAAACTCAAATAAGCATGTAGGTTAATTAATTATAGATGTTTAGAAAGGGCAATTAATTCCTTTCATTACATTAACACAGTAAAACTTAAAAAAGGCTGCAAGTTTTAAGTTTTAAACAATGTATATATGCAAGAAAGACCATGTGACCTTATAAATATGTACAACTTTATATTTGTATATGTCAGCCAAAATAAATTAAATTAAAAAATGGCTGCAAGAGTAAAGATCCTTAGGGTCATCATGGTGGCTCAGCAGGTAAAGTGTTTTTACACTTTCCCAAATAATCATAATACCCTGATTTTGATCCCCAGAGCCCATGGTGGAAAGACAGGACTGATTTCTGAAAGCTGTTCTCTGATCTGCACATCCATTCTGTGAAACCTGTGTACTTTTATTCTTAAAAACACATATCATATGTGCAAGTGCATACACACATGAACAATAATTATCGAACTTTGTAAAAATGGTAAACTTTCTTCCTGAAGATTTTTTTAAATAAGCCATTACTGTAAATCAAATTTGAAAATAATAGGGAACATGCACTTATCGAGAATAAAACATACAATCTAGAACAAATACTGTAAATCATGTATTTATCTTAAGACTTAATTCTCTGCTTGAAATTTGAATAATATTTACCTCAAAATAGTTTCAGAAGATAAATTTAAATTTCATATCTAGAAAATGGCTTGGTATGAAAACACAAATTTATTTTCTTTCTCTCAAATGTATAACTGCATATTAAATTTTTCTATTAGGAGGAATTCTTGCTTCGTCTTCATGTTTTTGTCTACTTTCCACTGATTCATTCATTCATTCCCCAGTTCTTTCTTTATCATTGATTTTGGGGCACATAATAGTTAATGATAGATGGATTGGAGAGATGGCCTAGCAGTTAAGAGTGCCGACTGCTCTTGCAGAGGACCCGGGTTCAATCCCCAGCACCCACATGGCAGCTGAGAACCCTCTTTAACTCCAGTTCCAAGGGAATCTGGCACCCTCTTCTGACCTCTGGGGCATTGCACGACACGGGTGCACAAACCTGCATGCAGACAATACATTCATACACATACAAAAATAAATAAATTAAAAAAAATAAATAAAATTAAAACAAAATAGTTAATGATGGACACAAATGTAAGGCTGTGTTATTATCCATTGAGATAAGAGGCAAGGCCAAAATAAGCTGTAAATAGGTAGTTTTGAAAGAGAAGACAATAAATCAGTGCCAAGGATTTGACAGTCACCTACTATTTCATCTGGCTTTGAATGAAAAAAGCAGTTACAACACAGCAGGTAGCTAGGGATATATCACATAAAACCTACAATAATCTCACAGATTTTATTGTACTTCGCTGATACAAATTAAGTACTGAAAACATTGGTGTTTCCTTGAGTGTGGAAATATTTCAAAGGAATTTTACATAGTACAAAGTAATAAAGTGTTTTCATCTAAATAATAGGAATTTAAGCAAAAGTATATGCATGGGGGAATGGATAAATATTTCCTGGATTAGAAGAGTAGCCTAAATAGGGATTCAAAGAAAGAATGGTTGTTTTACCAGTGACTTGATGAAATGACAGGATGTAGACAGGGATGAAGTCAATAAAAGGGAATCTCATTTATGAAATCAAGTTATTGGTGAAATGAAAATTTTATTTTGTCTCAAACATAGAGGTGCTCTTAGACACCTTGTGACTCTAGCATGGCAAGTATAATGATCTTATAAGTATGCAGAAACAGTTTTTATTCTCTGTTTCTTTCCATTATTAACTTATTTTCTTTTATAGATTATTCCACTTTTCCCCTTAATTTCAAGTTCATTTCATGGTGTTTTCATGAACTTGTCATGAATACTTAGATACATATTCTATGTCTAGTTCTGATGTGTGAAATTGGTATATTAGTTCAACTTGCAGCACTTTCCATGATTACAAAACTGATTTGTGTCAGTGACAAGTTTTGATTACACTTGCTATTCTTTCTGATGTGCAGCTTTCAAGACATTAACAAGAGATGTTATTTTCTGTAATCATATGTATTGCTGGACATTTTTGTGAAGGAATTTATTTCTGTACATACCATCATCACTTGGCATTGAAGCAAATGTTCAGCATTCCTAAGTAATCACAGAGGATATATAACCCCTTATACCAGATTATGGTCCTGGGTTCCCTAACCACTCATCAAATGGGGCAGGTGACACAACATAGAAGTTCACAACACTTCATATGTTGTAGAATGAACTTTAATCAATGAGAAGTAGGGGACAGAGGGAACCAGACAAAGTTGCCTTTTGTTACTCTCCCCACTTGGATTCTTCAAACCTTCTGCCATTTTTTTAACTTTGTTTTGTTATAATACGACCTTGTTTACATATGTATATATTCATTTTCATGATTATAGATCCAGATCTTCAAGTTATGTTCAAGGATGGATTGTTATAAAAAGAACAAGTCTGACCCTTGAATTTCCTTGGTTTCCTATTTCCATGTATCTCTGTCTCTCACACCATGATGCCACCTACTGTGACATGACATGTCCACAGGGGCTTCTCTAGGATATGCAGAAGTCAGCACTGTGCTCTTGAACTTTTGGCCCTTTGATATAAATAGATGCCTTTTCTTTTCAAATAACTGGCCTCCAGTATTCTGTCATAGCTGTGGAAAATGCACTGAATCATATAATTTCATCACTGTATAAGCATCGCTGGACACTTTTACAAACCTGGATGGTATATTTCAATCATTCAATGTGAATTATTGATATAACTAAGAAGTGAGGTAAACAAGGTGTATGAGGAACTGCCAGTATAACAGAGAACATTTTTAGTTAGTAAACTACTTACTGTAAGAGTATACTGTAACAATAAATAGTAAACATATAAGCCAGTAATATTCATTAATCACAATTATGTATTATGTGTACTTGTATGTTTTATACTCTTATATAATGACAGTGCAATGGGTGTGTTTACAACAATATCCCACAAAAACCTGTAATAAATTGTGTTACATATGGTGGCTTTGATTCCAGTAGGTGATAGGAATCTTTCAGTTCCATTTGATGTTAAGATATCACAGTCATTCAGGTGGTCTATTGTTGGATGAAATGTCATATTGTCCATAGTCAAAACTTCTTACCATACCATTAAAAACAAACATCTACCAACTGAGTGGTTATTAATTCTTATCATTACTGTTAAGCATTCCTTCTGAATTTACATGGGTGCTTTATAATTTATGTTCAGTGGAGAAAGTCAAAGGCATTCTTTTAAGATATGTGAAACTTTACTACAAAATCTGCATTGGTTTCCTTTTTATTCATAACATTTAAGATCCTTATACAATCGGTGTCTTCCTGTTTCCTGTCTTCCAAGCTTAAGCACATTTCCATACTCATTCCTCTGCGACCACAATCACTTCTAAATTATTCCTCAGAAACAAAGCCTGCCCATATCCCATGCTGTTCTCTTAATCTTGAATTACCTTCAGATAAAAATTCCTGCGTTTCTGTTTCTTTGCCTCTTTTTTTTTTTTTCAATTTTGCTCAAACTCATTTAGCTTGATGAATCCTTCTTTGTCTATTCTAGTTAAAATTACAATGCTTTCTGGAGTTCCCAGCTTTCTCTCGTTTATATCTTTCCAGTAACATCTCATCAGACATTTATATATTTTATTTAGTTGTTTCTTTTGTCAGTTTTTAAATAAAAATGTAAGCTCTATTATAAGCTCTATGAAAACAAGAGGTTTTGAGTTTTGTTTGCTTCTTTTTAATTTTTTTAAATAAATTTTTAAAATATATGATCATTCTGTCAATTATTCCCTTCTGGAAAATCCTGACTAATATGGAGATCTAATTCCAGAAAAGAAAATAATTATTTTAAGTGAATCACTCTGCTTCATATGGTTCAGATGCCTTTGGTGATGTCTATACAACTCCCATGCCATTAACCCTTGTCTTAATCTTCTTTGTTATTTATGTGTTTAAGTATATACTTTGATACTCTAAAGATATTATAAATCTGTTAAGTACAATGGATTGTATTAGAGTTTTATGTCTTCTTAATGCTTAGCATTTTTTTTCATTTTTAACAAAACGTCTTACATTGCAGCCCAAGCTCTCATGGACCTCCTTGTGTCCACCAGCCTCAAACTCATAACAATTCTACCTCTCTGCTGATTGCTGAAGTTAGAGATGAGAGCCACTATGTGTGGCTTTTGTCTGTTTGTTTTAGGCTTATGAAATAAGTATTTCTCATAAGGTGAAGAAATTGCATAGAATCTCATGACTGGTTGGATGTTATGTGAAAGGGAAGACACTAAGCTTTCTTTGTAAATCTGATGTTTTAGTGCAAAGATAGTGCTAAAATTATATATATATATATATATCCTATATATATATATGTAAAATCTGAAACACCAAGGTTAATTTTAAATTACTGTTGCTCAAATTAAAATAATGCTAGAAAAAGCAGGCAAACCTATCTAAAGCAAAGTAACAAAAGAAGATAATCTTTTTTTTTTTTGGTCTTTTCAAGACAGGTTCTCCCTGTAGTCCTAGCTGTCCTGGAACTCACTCTGTAGACCAGGCTGGCCTTAAACTCACAAAGATCAGCCTGCCTCTGCCTCCCAAGTGCTAGGATTAAAGGCATGCACCACCACGCCCAGCAAAGAAGATAATCTTTTTAGTAAGCTGCTTATGCCATTATCAATATATTAAAAACATTAATATTTTGTTTTCTTTAATTTTTCATTTATTTATTTATGTTTTATGAGTTTTTGCTTGCCTACATACACATGCACCCAATGTCATGAAATGACCTCAAAGACCATAAGAGGGAGAGGTATCCCTTGGAACTGGAGTTTCAGATGGTTGGTAATCACCTTGTAGGTGCTAGGTATGGAACACCAGGTCCTCTGTAAGAACAGCCAATGGTCTTAAACTCTGAGCCATCTCTCTGTAAACCTGCCCTGTCTTCTGTCTATATGTATAATGTCTTTTTTTTTTTTTTTTGTCTTTTTGAGACAGGATCTCCCAATAGCCCAAGCTGTCCTGGAACTATGTAGACCAGGCTGGCCTTGAACTCACAGAGATCCACTTGCTTCTGCCTTGGAGTGCTGGTATTAAAGGCATGTGCCACCACACACAGCTGTATACTTTCTTTTTTTTTAATGTTTTTTATTGAAGTTTTGTGCAATTCATACAACATGTCTCAGTCCAATTTAGACTCATTCGCCTTTCCATGCCCCCTGCCCCTCTAGTTCATGCATTTTGCCATAGATGTCTTGCATTTTTTTTTTTCAGTCCTTTAAAAGTTTTTCTATACAGAGGTTTATTGTTTTGGGGTGAACTTTGTTGTTTCAGTCAGTTCTTTGACCCAGTCCTTTTGTTGTTGTTCCCTCCAATTTGTGTTGCTCCAAAATATGCTTATATGCTCTTCATATGTATATCAAAATTATGACATCTGAAAATAAACTGCATGTTAATTCCAAAACATGTGTAGGAATTCACATTTTTGCCCTTTAATTTTCTATCACTCTAAAGTATGCATCCATACCCTCCCCCAAATACCACAATTACAAAGTCTAAAAATAAGTGGTAGTTTAATTCTAGATCCTGTTAAGGTATTCACATTATAATGGCACAGTTGCTCTGTTTTCTTTACTACTAGGGATTTGGTACTAGCACCTGCAAATGAGGGATACCATTCACTGTTTGATTTTCTGGGACTGTGTTACTTCATTTAGCATAATGTCTACTAGTTCGATTCATTTACCTGCAAAGTTCATGATGTCATCTTCTTTCCCACTGCATAGAACTCCATTGTGTAGATGTACCACATTTTCTCTATCCACTCATTGGTTGAGGGGCACTTGACTTTGTTCCAGTTCTTTCCTGTTGCTAAGAGAGCTGCAATAAACATAGATGTGCATGTATCTTTAAAGTAGGATGAGTCTTGTGGGTATATACCCAGGAAGTGGTATGACTGGGTAAGGTGGTAGGCTCATTTTGAGTCTTTTAAGGGTTCTGCACACTGCTTTCCATAATGGTTGTATGAGATTACATTCGCACCTGAAATGGATGAGTGTTCCCCTTTCCCCACAACCTCTCCAGTACTTGGTGTCTTTTGTTTTCTTGATCTTAGCCAGTCTTATCAGAGTGAGATGAAATCTTAAAGTGTTTTTAATTTTCAGTTCCTTAATTATTAACAATGTTGAACACTTTAAAGATGTTTCTCAGCCATCTATATTTCCTCACTTGTGAAGTCTCTGTTGAGCTCTGTTCAGCTCTTGAGTAGGTTATTTGTTTTCTAACTTCTTTGTTTTTTGAGTAGTTTATATATTCTGGAAGTTAAGGCTCTGTCACTGTATCACTGGTCAAAATTTCCTCCCACTCTGGGTTTTCTCTTCACTTCCTTGATTGTTTCTTTTGCTGTACAGAAGCTTTTGTGCTTAATGAGATCCCACTTGTCAATTGTTGACCTTATTTCCTGTGTATTTGCTGTTTGATTTAGAAAGTCTTTTCCTGGGGGCTGGAGAGATGGCTTAGCAGTTAAGAGCACAGACTGCTCTTGCAGAGGACCTGGGTTCGATTACCAGCACCCACATGGAGGCTATGAACCATCTTTAACTCCAGTTCCAGGGGAATCCAACGCCCTCTTCTGATGTCTGCCGTATTGCATGACACGGGTGCACCAACCTACATGCAGACAATACAATCATCCCCTAAAAAATAATAATAAATTTAAAAAATAATAAAAAGAAAGTCTTTTCCTAACCCTGTCTTATAGGTTGCTCCCAATGTTTTCTCCTATTCCTCCAGAGTTTCTTTCATATTTAATTTTATTTATTTGAGAATTTCATGTATGAGTAATGCTTTTGTATTATTTCCACACCTCCCAGTCTCCCTCCAACTACTTCCATGTCCCCAAACTCTATCTCATGTCCTCTTATTTGATTATTTTTATTGCGTATATGTAATACACACACACACATATATGTATATATGTATATGTACACATATATGTATATGTGTCTGTGTGTTGCACCATGTCCATTTAATGGTGCTCATGTGCACCTGCTTTTAAGGCTATACACTTGGGATTAGATAACCTCTTTGAATGTTAAACCCTGGAGGAAAGGGATTCTCCCTCCCTCAGCTCTTAATCTAGAGGTAGAGTCCCCATGATATTCCTCCATCCACCTTGGCATGTGAACTGGTTTTGTCACTGTGCAGATCTTGTTAGAGTGCCATATGGTGGAGGTCATGTAAGAGAGGCCCACACTGACTCCATTTTGAGTATAGCCACCATTTTAAGCAATTACTGGAACCTGCCCAATCCAGGGAAAAGGTCGATTGCTCAAAGACAGTTGCTTAAGGCCTCAAGAATAGCTAACTTAAACTTGTTGAAGATAACTGTTGGTATGTGAGGGCAGATGGACTGATCCAACATTTCCTCATTCCAGTTGCAGGATTGTGTCTAAAGATAACTGTTGGTATGTGGGTTGCTGTTGGGCTGAACTAACCATGAGCCATAAGCCTGTTATTATCCAATAAGGCTAGAAGTTACCCAAACCCCGCTAAAATTCCCCTAGACCCTGTATAAAATGCCTGTGAGCCAAGTTATCTGGGTCAGAGCTTTTTCCCTCCCACCCCAGCATGCTGGTTTACTTTTTCCCCAAAATAAAGTCTTGGTTTTCCATCCTTCAGTGTGTCTGGTGTGGATTCTCGATCCCTAACATCTTGGAGGTCCCACTGAGATCCCCCGAAGACCACTGGAGGGACTAGAGACTTTCGGCCGGCCTTGTTTTTTGGGTAAGAGTGAGCTCAATTCTTTTTTCAATTCTTTTTTTACTTTGGCTTTGGTTATTTTGGTTAAACTCAAGTTTCTGGTTTGGGGCGCTCAGACAGGAGAAACTGGATGCCGTAATGCTCCTTGAGCGCAGAGACGGGGGACACCCCAGCTCTCCACTGGTAGAGGGTGAACAGGGAGTTCACCTCAGGCTTTAGAGTGCGAATAGTGGGTTCACCTCAGCGATTTGGAATTTGGACAAGGGGTCTGGATTTCTGGCTCCAGGCCTGATGGGGGTCAGCTCTGTGCACGCAGCATTGTTTCTCTTCTTGTCTGTATAGTCTTTGTTATTGGGCCCTTATTCTGTCTGCTGCTTTCATCTTGTTTCTCTGAGATTGCTTTCATTCTCATTCTCTGGGATCTCAGGATGGGAAATTCTAAATCTACCCTGATTTAAAGGAGGTACCTATGTCTTGTGTTTATGGTAACTGTGTGCCAAAGATTCATGTAGTTTGTTATGCATCTAAGTTTGTGTGGGTGTGTGTGTTTGTAATTCAGTTATTGTATTTGTCTCATGTTGGTTCTGTCAAACAAAGTGGCCACTTCAAGTTTTAATCCTTTATGTGCACAGAATCATTTCATTTTGGCATGCCAGACTAGATATGCACGTGCAAAGTTTAAAAATTGATATTTAAAAATGCATTTAAAGGCCTAAAATTTGGATACTGTAGTCATCTAAATTTATTGTCTCTGAGTCTCTCAAATGCTTCACAACAGGTGGTAGTTGTTTATAGAAATCAGCCTCAGAGCTGACTGTTTAAAGATCCCATTTTGGTTTGTATTTGCTTTCAAAATGTAACTTGCTTGCTTTGGAATTATCTATTTTTTTAAGACCTTTGTGGACCAGATTCAGGACTGGAAATGGATTCTTGGACTAGCTTTTGTTTTGGGTGGGGCAGTTTTGTTGCCCCTTGGGACCGGGTGTGGTGGCACACACCTTTAATCCCAGTACTTGGGAGGCAGAGGCAGGCAATTCTTTGTGAGCTCAAGGTCAGCCTGGTCTACAGAGCGAGCTCCAGGCCAGCTGATAATTCCCACATACATAAAAATTACACATGTGTATGTGACTATTGGTAATTTTCCACCTAAAGTAAATAACGTGGTGTTAGACAAAATAAATACAGGTAGCGGTCTCCATTGAAATAGTTCTTGGCATTAGGCAGGTCCTCCAAGGGACTCACAGCTCCTGGCCACGGGGTTGTATACCATATGCACAACTCTGGCTAGAGAGTGGGACCCCCCTGGTGCTTAAGGTCCCGGCCGTACTCCCAGTCCCATCTGGTCAGTGGGCTGGGCCTTAGGTGTGAGTGAGAGTTGTTTTTGAGTAAAAGGATGCATCAAGCATATTGGAGCCAGTAAGAGGGATGTGGGCAAGATGAATGTGCATGTTTGAGGTGGCTGGGGCTTACTGTCCCTGCACTGGGAGGAGGTGTGGATGTTTTCTAGGCAGAGAAGGTATGGAAAGGCTGAACAAGGGACTGGAATTGTGCTGTTTTTACTGATGGAAGAAGGGAGAAGCCTATTCTGAGTCTCTGATGAGAAAAAAGGCGGGTTAGAGATTTTTGTGATGCATCAGACAGGGCTGAAGGTCGATCATAGGAGGGCCATTTCTCACCTCTCACCACCTGCACTTGCTTCAGACTCAAGTCACATTTGAACCCTGACTGCTCTGGTGACAACTGCTCAGAGGTGGGTCACTTTAATGTTCACACCCACTTTGAGCCCCACAGTAGACTCTGGATCAGGACTCTGGCAGGCTCATCTGGGAAGGTGACTTCCCTTGTCTCTAATGACCCCTGTTACAGGTTTAGATTAAATGGGCACAGGTAAATGTTGGGTTACCTATGGCTATTGAAAAATGTACTTTATGTTTCTTGCAAGATTTGCTATTTGATATCTCCTTTAACCTAACCAGATAATTTGGCTCAAAAGGCTAGATTCTTTCTTCCTGAACCAGCTGCATGCAGTCCAGAAGAAGACAGTCTGGATGGGCTTGGTAATCCTTATCAGTTTATTTCCTGTCTTCTGGTATGTGTTACAACTCCTGTCTTTCTGGGAAAACTCTAAATCAGGATAAAGGGTGTGAAAAAAAGAAAGGATTGTCCCTATTTGTAGTAACTGTAGTGAACAGTTTTACATTTAAAATAAGCCTAAAATTGTTTAATTCAATCGTGTGGGTTATGCCTGCTTAACGTATGGTGTTAAGTCCCTCCTCCAGTCAGTATTATACAAGGCTGCTTGAACTTTTGTCTAAGCCTTATCTAGAATATTATACAGTAATTAAAGGTGTTAGCCTGGTGAGCTTAGCCTTTCTGGGTGGATAACTACCATACTTAAATGCCCATACCAATTCAGCTGAGGGACCTAAGGAACATCTTTGCTCTTTGCCCTCTGAGGTCAACCAATCCTGGGAACTATGTCTGGGGGCATCTCTTGAAATGTCCTGCAATTGTTAGTCACCAGTCCTCCTAGGCAGGGAGGTCTTGGAGACCCACTAACAGGACTCTAGCCAGTGTCCAGTCTGTAAAAAGGAAAGCCTGGTCTAGCAAGACCTGACTTTGTCCTCGTGTGGATGGAATTGGTGATTGAAAAACTGAGAGGAGCCAGAGGCCTCTCCCCCCACCAAAGGCCCAAGTGGTCCCTGAAGAACAGATCCTCAACTGACATTGAGAAAATAAAAGACGGTTAATCTGGGCTAACTGTATGGACTTAGACACCCACGAGGAAGAGTATAACCAAAAGATAAGTAATCATTATATTTCCTTTAAAGTCTGAAAGACTGTGCCTCCAAACACCAGATTTTAAGTCATTTAAAGTCATATAAGATTTGTTATCAAATAATAAAGTTTCCTCTTTCTCTTTAAGCAACCACCTAAGGGAAACTCACACCAAGATTATTGAAACTTGCTGGAAAGCAGATCCTGAGTCCAGACAACACCATAGCCAAATGAACAAAAGGATAAGCTCAATGGATGCTTTGGAACCCCTCATTTAGAAATTCTAAAGGACTTTTAAGATGAACATTTAACTCACCCTGTTCCTTTCCTAGTTCCCTGTCTAAAAATGTACGTAGCTACTCTCACCTTCACAGGCACTGGCTAAGGATTTTGTTCTCTATACTTTTGGGGTCTTTCAGATAGATCCACTGAGCAGGAATACCCCAGTTGCCACCTCCTACGCCCCTTTTCAGCATGGAAGAAGTCAGAGCGGTCAGCACCCCAATTCCCTCTTGGCAATTGGGGTAACCTCCTCAGAGGGTAATGTGATAAGAGTAGGAGTTAAAAATTGGCTAGACAGTTTAGGGTCAAGACCCCTGAAGGGAGCCAGTTGCTTTCTCAGCTGAGAGCTGAAGACTTCCTAGATCTGCCAGTAAACTTATCCTTCTGGTTGCTCTGATTTGTGGACCATGCATCTTTAACTCACTTGTCAGATTTATTAACCAGTGGGTAAAATCCATTAAAATCATTGTACTCAGGACCAGGTATGGCCCCATATATGGCCCCCCTGAGGAAGAAGACGATGGAGTCTAAGATTAGCCTCCCAGTATACAACTCAAGGGAGGAATGTAAGAGAGGCCCACACTGACTCCATTTTGAGTATAGCCACCATTTTAAGCAATTACTGGAACCTGCCCAATCCAGGGAAAAGGTCGATTGCTCAAAGACAGTTGCTTAAGGCCTCAAGAATAACTAACTTAAACTTGTTGAAGATAACTGTTGGTATGTGAGGGCAGATGGACTGATCCAACATTTCCTCATTCCAGTTGCAGGATTGTGTCTAAAGATAACTGTTGGTATGTGGGTTGCTGTTGGGCTGAACTAACCATGAGCCATAAGCCTGTTATTATCCAATAAGGCTAGATGTTACCCAAACCCTGCTAAAATTCCCCTAGACCCTGTATAAAATGCCTGTGAGCCAAGTTATCTGGGTCAGAGCCTTTTCCCTCCCACCCCAGCATGCTGGTTTACTTTTTCCCCAAAATAAAGTCTTGGTTTTCCATCCTTCAGTGTGTCTGGTGTGGATTCTCAAAACCTAACAGTCACTGATGAAGCTTCCCCATGAGGTATAAAATGCATTAACTAGCAGCACATGTCTTGGCCCTATGGCTTTTACAATCTTTCCAACCTCCTCTTTTGCAATGGTCCCTAAGCTTTAGGTGTAAAAGTTGCATTGTGACTTTGGCTAGGCAGATTACAGTCACTCATCTGTATTTTGATCAGTTGTGAAACTGCAACAGTCTTCATCTGTTGCAAGAAAAATCTTTGATGAGTGCTGACAGATACATTTGTTTGTAAATATAAGGATAAATATTTAGAATATGGTAAGAAATTACATTAGTCTAAGAAAGGACCAAAAGTACGTTTTTCTCTAGGGTCTATGGTCTTTCCAGTCACATATACTTGCATGAATTTCCTCCAGTAAATGAGCCAATTTAAAGAAAGGATTATGAGGGACAGGATATTGAGAATGAAAGCAGTCTCTAAAACAGCAGCTTGCCCACAATCTTATTAAAAAAGGGCTTGTCCCTGGACTTTTGCCAGCTAAGTTTATTTTCTGCATCTTTTCAAATATAACTAGAGAAAGTATTTAAATATTAAGTCACAACATCTTTCAAATCAAGTGGACAATTTTAAATTTTTAGTCTTGTTTAAAAGTTATAAATGTAAAATAGCAATTACTTCATTATACAAAATAGTAAATGCATATTCATTGTGGAAAAAGAGAGCAAAATGTTTAAAACATTATGCAAGACCATAATATTATAAATACTGTTGCAATAATATATGGAATTAAAATGTAGTGATGAACCAGGTTCAGTATCATTCTTCAAACAATTCGTGGTGTGTGTGTGTGTGTATATGTGTGTGTGTGTGTGTGTGTGTGTATGTGTGATGGAACTATTTATTAGTGCATGCTCATGGTACAAAGCACTGAGCATCAAAATGACTTTTGATCAGACCTATCATGTTGTACCTTCTCCTGTTTCCTCCCTACTGCTAATCCCCCTCAGCTTCTCATATAACTCCCTTTAATTTCCATGTCATGTATATGTATGCACATACACACAAATATATGTTATTCATATTCCACATTAGTAGAAGTATGTTATTGTCTTTGTGGCTCTGGTTTATTTTGCTTAATATGCTGAGAAACTATACCCATTTTTCTGAAAATAAGAAAATTTCATTAATTTTTATGTCTCAATAAAATCCACACTTTCTTCAAACATTCATCAGATACCTGGACACCAAAATGGTCTCACAACTCAGATATGGTGAATAAAAGTAAGCGCAGATATGTAAGTGTCTCTATATTAGGTGAACTTAGGTTCCTTTGTGTATACTCCTAGGAGTATTTTTGTTGAATCATATCACAATTCTATTTGTAGTTTTATGAGGAACCTCTTTTTGATGTCCACTGTGTTATCACTAGTGTACATTCCCATCTGCAGATCACAAGGTTTCCCTTTTCCTCAATTCATCCCCAGTGTTTATTGTTTGTTTTAAATGTACATTTTGTTGAATTTTTCTTCATATCTTAAAATACGTCTTGATCATATGTAGACCCTCTATTTGCACCCCCTATAATATGCCAACAAGATTTCATGCATCAAGGTGGCTGAGAAACATCTTGTCATATATGTTAAGGCCTATCCAGTCAAGTTTGTGTATGAAGCTGTCCCTCAGTGTGAGTCTATCCACCGGAGCTTGGTCAGCTTATCTAGCATCCCTTAAAGAATAATTCTTCCCCATTCAGAAGTGATTAGTTGTCAGTAACTCTTGGCTAATGTGGGGGACTCCTGCCCATTTCTCCAGTTCTTTGTTGTTTTCATCTGATTGAATTTGCAATGGGTCTGTTGTAAGCCCAGATGACGAAGTTCTCAAGAGCCTGGAAGACTCTGTTTCCTTAAGGTCATGCATCACCCCTGTTTATTTATTTATTTATTTATTTATTTATTTATTTTTGCTTGACACACTGACTGTTTAATTCAGATAATAGGATGTTCCCAGTGATGGCAAGAAGCCTTGGGCTTTGCCTGATGGCTGGCAGCAGGTCATTTCCTGGCTCTAGATTTTATTTTAAATCACTGTCAGTTTACTTTTATAATATGGTACAAGATAAGACTCTAACTGCACATGAGTATTCCATTTTCTCAGATCATATACTGAAGAGATTATTTTCTATTTTGTGTTATTAATACTTTTATTGAAATGTATAGCAACAGGGTCTTACCTTCAAGTTCTTGCAGGTACTCAGGGGCTATCACAATAGCCTGTGTTATTTTAGGAGTCTCTTGGCCTACCTTGGCAAACAGATTATGGGAGGTTTTACCTGCCTGGAACTGTGTTTTTTGTTGCATAACATTCAGCTATACACGTGTTCATACATACATATATACATAAATATATTCACATACTAATGTATATAAATACATACATGTGTATATATGCATGTATTTTTAGTAGGCTTCTGCACCAATATATTTAACCTCTGTCTTTTCACAACAGTAAGCATTATTTATCTCTCTGCTTTCTCTTCCCGTATGGCCCTGCCGGTTCCAGCCCAAGTTACTGTATCCCCTATTTTGCTCATTTCCCCCCTTGATAACCTTCTCTTGAGTTCCTTCTCACATTTTGTCCCCATGGATCCTGTCAGTTTCCCTGCCTCCTGTAGTTAAAATAAAAATATATGCTCACATGTAAGTATTTGGAATTAGGAATCACAAGTGAGAGAGAACATGCATCCTGTGTGTGTTCTCATGAGTCTGTTACATTACATAGCATAATAGTTTCTATTTCCAGCCATTTGCTTGCGAAGTTCATTTTTCTTTACCACTGAGTAGAACCTCATTTGTAATTGTTCCATTTTTTCATTATTCATTCATTGGCTGAGGGACTTTTAGGTTGTTTCCATTCCTTAGCTATTGTGAAAAGAACAACAAAAATGGCTAAACAAGTATCTCTGAAGTAGTATATTTGAGTCCTTTGAGTATAAAAGGAGTGGTATAACCAGATAATATGGTACATTCTTTTTATTTATTTATTTATTTATTTATTTTTGGTCTTTTCGAGACAGGACCTCCCTGTAGCCCCAGCTGTCCTGGAACTCACTCTGTAGACCAGGCTGGCCTTGAACTCACAAAGATCTGCCTGCTTCTGCCTCCCAAGTGCTAGGATTAAAGGTGTGCACTATCACACCTGGCTAGGTACATTCATTTTTAACTTTTAAAGAATAACCCAGCCATGGTGGAAAATGCGTTTCTACCCAGCAGTTGGGAGGCAGAGCTGGGTCGATGTCTGTGAGACTGAGGATAGCCAGGTCTCCATAACAAGTTTAAGACCAGCTATGGTAAGGCTAGGCATGGTGTCACATACCTCTAACCGTAGCACTTGGGAGGCAGAGGGAGGAGGATCTCTGTGAGTTCAAGGCCAGCCTGGTTGACTAAGTTCCAGGTCAGCCAGAGCTATGGGGAGGGAGACTCTGTCTTAAAAAGACCAGAAAAAAAAAAAGACCAGCTATGTCTACAAGGAGACCCTGTCTCAAAAGCCAAAAAAAGAGTTCTCCATATCAATTTCTATGGAGGCTGCAAATTTTTTCAATCTTACCAGCACGGAATGAGAGTTCTCTTTTCCCCCACAACATTACCAATTATTGGTGTTATTTGTTCTCTTGATCATAGTCATTTTGAATGGTGTAAGATAAAATCTTAATGTAGTTATCATTTGGTTTCCCATAATTACTAAGACATACTTCAGACCAGGACTTGGAGCAATGGAGCTGGAGCTGATCCAGAAAACTCCTTGAAAATAAACTCCCATAGTATCTGCCAATGGAGAAAAACAATTATCCCATGAAGCTGTAGAGCCTGTGAACCACAATAATGACCCCATGAGGCTGTAGAGCTTGTGAACCACAATTATCCCATGAAGCTGTAGAGCCTGTGAACCTCAACAATGACCCCATGAAGCTGTAGAGCCTGTGAACCACAGCAATGACCCCATGAAGCTGTAGAGCCTGAGAACCACAACAATGACCCCATGAAGCTGTAGAGCTTGTGAACCACAACAATGACCCTATGAAGCTGTAGAGCCTGTGAACCACAACAATGACCCCATGAATCTGTAGAGCCTGTGAACCACAATGATCCCATGAAGCTGTAGAGCTTGTGAACCACAACAATGACCCCATGAAGCTGTAGAGTCTGTGAACCACAACAATGATCCAATGAAGCTGTAGAGCCTGTGAACCATAACAATGATCCCATGAAGCTGTAGAGCCTGTGAACCACAACAATGATGGAAACTGCATTTACTCTACTGGTACAATAGTGGCTACTTTTATCTTGACAGGAATCAACAGCAATCTAATTAGACTTAAGGCCCACTCAACTGGAGGGGACTCATGTGTGGTATTATAAACATAGCCATATCCACAAGGCTCAGGGAGGATTGTGCAAGAGCAGTCAGTGCTGAACCATCTCTCCAGCCCCGCCAGTGATCTTAACCACTGAGATCTCTCTGATCTCATTAAATGTCATTTGAGTCAACAAAGATTTTATGATTTTTTCTATCCCTGTAAAGAATATTACTGGATTTTTGTTGATCTTATATTGAGGATGTAAACACAGAATAGCCCCTAAATATTACTGCAGTAAAACAGAATTCTACAGTGTTATCTGATATACTTCCCCATGTATCTGTAATCCCAATTCTGGAAAGGTGAGCAGGGGACAGTGGAGCTTGCTGATCAGCCAATTTAGCTAAATTAATGAGCTCTACATTCAATGAGAAATGCTGTTTAAAAAAAAGAAAGCAGAAAGATTTTTAGAAGATGCCTGATATCTGTGCTTGGCATCCATATCCTCTCCCTTACACACAATTAATGGCAAGAGAAATGAGTATGTTTTCCACAAATCAAATATTAATTTAGAGATTTGATGTGAATTTTTCTGGAAGAAATCAAACAGAGAAAACTAAATATACATTAACAAAGTCACATTTATTTCTGAATGGAATATATATGTATGCATACATAAGTGTGCATTTGTGTTTGTTTGTGTGTATTTATGTGTGTGTAGGAAGCAACCGTCTAACACTGCTACAGAAATCAAGGTGAAATGAAAAAGATACATGCTTAACATTGCAAGAAATCCTTTGAAGATTGAATTGTCATTAACTCTCAATAGAGGGGCATAGATCAGGTTCTTGGTAACAGGAGTGAATAAACTACAAAGGGTATCATGAGGACAGTGCTAAAGGCTGTCTAGAGATTGTTACTAGCTATATAAAATGAGACAATACTTCTAGGTGTTATAAGACCTTCATGTTAATTTCATCTTTTCCAGAAGAGCTAAGAATGTTTTGAGTACTACAAGTCAGGTAAAGATGTACAATTACTCAGAAATATCTAAGTTATAGTGCACATTGTAGAAAATTAAATCAATCATTAAAACTGATAGTGGAATAATTGGTACAGGAAGTAAAAGTTACTTCTTTGCTTGTTTTTCAAAGAAATTTTGGATAGAAAAGCATAAAGGATTAGTAAAGTTTGTATACTTTATGTATACAACTGATCTTTGTGCTGTTTATGAATCATGGAAAGAATCAAATTGGTCAGGATTCTTTAAAATGGATGCAAATATACAGCAAGCCATTTTCATCTCATCACATTTTTAGATTTTTCTACAGCTGAAACTTTTAGTTTGGCTCATTATTTATAGCTTTAATTACTGTCAGTTTATTTATCTCTCCTAATATTTTTTACATGCTTAAAGATACTTTTCATAAAGCAGAATGTTGGTTGACATGTTCATCAGGCTAATTATAATGGTGGTGTTGAGCTTGACGAGGGCATGTATAAATCTATTTCAAAAAGGCATAAAGACAAAGTAAAATAATGTTTTAATATTATTTTTTATTTTATTTATTTTTTTATGTGTATGAACGTACTGTCTGCATGTAGGTCTGTGCACCCGTGTGGTGCAATGCCCTGGAGGTCAGAAGAGGGTGTTGGATTCCCCTGGAACTGGAGTTAAAGACAGTTTTCCGCCTCCATGAATGTGCTGGGGATCTAACCCGGGGCCTCTGCAAGAGCAGTTGGCGCTCTTAATCACTAGGCAATCTCTCCAGCCCCAAGTAAAATAATTTTTACATTCACACTCTTAACTATGTACCTCATATATTCAAACAAAGGAGTCCAACCTTGTTTATATTCATGTTTTCTTCTCTTACCTGGATAAAAAAAAAAATCACAGAATATGAATAAATTTAGTTTAAAATAGGGTCATTTCTCCTTTGCTGATTAGAGGTTCATAACTTGCTGATCCAGGTATTTTATGAGGATGTTCTATTAATGAGAGTTGGAGAAATATATTATTTTCTCTACCCCTTATTCCACTATGTTATGTGTGTTTTGGTTGTAGAGGTTCCATTGTAGATGTGCCACTTAGGATTAGGCATCTCACAGACAGTAATTCTGTGTGACCAGTTGTTGTACTCTGTAAGAGTCTCCGTCTGTTGCAAAAGAAGCTTCTTTGATGAATGGTAACTGCCATACCTGTCTGTAAATATAAAGACCAATGTTTACCATGTAGGAAGAAGCTACATTTATCTGTGAATATAACAGACTTGAGTTTTCTCTAAGATCTATGACCTTTCCAGCCATGTGTATTTATCTATGTTTATAGTGCCAAGCATGAGTTTCCTCCCATTGAGCTGGATTTTAGTCCAGTTAGGTAACCAATGTATTGCTCCCAAGATAAAATCACCACTTCTTCACCGATATAGCTTGTTTTGCAAGTCATTGTTACAGTTATTAAGCTTTAAATCTGTGTTTGAACCATCAATTAATGTTCTCCCTTATCAACTTGCAGAGTGCTCTCCAAAGCTATGAGGCTAGTCTTATGAGGGCGGTGACTTCCAGGTCAGTTCCAGTTCCATGGCTCTAAGTCCTGTGTATGAAGTATGTCCGGTCTTCAGCAGTAGTGTCTTACATACAAGTTCAGTGAAGCAATCAGGATTGTGGCAATAGCCTGTGTAATTTCGGGAGTCTCTTGGACTACCCTGACCAACCACTCAAAAGGAGGTTTCTCCTATCATACAGTTTCTTGTTATATAGCTTTCAGGTATACACATCGTCTCATGTACAGATATTGTATGTGAAATTTTGCAGTAATCTTTTTAACTAAGACACTTCCCTCTAGCTTTTCATACCACCTAAGGCTTATTTATCTCCCTCTCTAATCCTCCTTCCTTATTTTTGAGAATTTTCTGTTCAAATTATACTCTTTCAATCAGGACATTTTTTCTTGATTGTATTTGGAGTTATTTGTATTTTCTGGATATTAAACATCTGTCGGATGTGCAGTTAGTGAAGATTTTCTTCTACTCTGTGGGCTTCCTATTCACTTAATTAGTTGTTTCTTTTGCTTTTTTGTTTAATGAAGTCCCACTTGTCAATTGTAGACCTTAATTCCTGAGCAACTGATGTCTGATTTAGAAAGCCCTTTCCTCAACTTATATCATACAGGGAATTACTTAAGTTTTCTTCTAACAGTTTCTGCATTTAAGGCTTCGCATTGATTTCTTTGATCCATTTGATTTTTGAACAAGATAAATGATAAGGGTCCATTTTTTTCTATACATTGAGATCCAGTTTTGCCAATACCATTTGTTGAATATACTATACTGTCTTTACTCCAGTGAGTGTTCTTTATAACTTTGTCAAATATCAGGTGGCTGAAATTTCATACACTCATGTTTGAGTCTTTGCTTATGTTCCATTGATGTATGTACTAATTTGGTGCCACTATCATGCTGTCTTTATGACTATGACACTGTAATATATTTGAGATGATATCATCATCCCTCCCAGCATTGCACTTCCTGTTCTACATTGCTTTGGCTGTTCCAGTTGGTTTGTGATTCAATACGAATTTTAGGATTTTTTCCAATTCTGTGAAGAATGTCATGGAGATTTTTATTGACTTTGCATTGAATCAATAAATTGCTTTTGCTAGGATGGTTGTTTTCTCAATATTAATTCTACCAGTTCACAAGTAGAGGTCTATCTCCTTGTGTTTTTCTCAATCTCTTTCTTCAAAGACTTACAATTTTCTTTGTTAGAGGTCTTTAATACCTTTGGCTAGGTTCTTTGTAGGTATGTTATTTTTTGAGGTCTTTGTTAATAGGATTGTTTCCAAGAATGCTTTCTCTGATGGTTACTTTTATATAGAAATGCTGGTTAATTTTATATGCTGCCATTTTACTTAAATTGTTGATCATTTTTAGAAGTTTTCAATGGAAGTTTTTGGATCTCTTATGTATAATATCATATCATCTTCAAATATCCAAGCCCCAAATTTTAAGTAGGTAATTTATCTAAGGGATTATTGTGTAGCTAACTTCAGATTTATTTATTCATTTAGTTATGTTAGGAACAAATATCTTTGCAATGATTTTCTTCTACCCACAGTAAAAAATGGATTTTTATTACTGAACCATTAATCTATTTTCATTAGTTTTCCCTTCAAAATAAACTTATTTTTTAACATTTTTTATTGATGCTTTGTGCATTTCATACATCATTTTCCAATTCAGTTCAGGCATATTTCCCTTTCCCTTCCCCCCCACCCCCACCCCAACCGAGATCATGCATTCTGCCATAACTGTCCTGCATATTTCTCTCAGTTTTTTTTTTTTTCATTTTTTAATTAGCTATAAGGGAATAATCCATGAGTAAAAGCACCTTCATGGTAAAACACAATTTGCGGGCGGTTGTGCCGAAACCCCACAGCCCCACTTCCAGCGGTGGTGAGGGGTTGTATGTTCTAATCAATTTGATCAAATAAGGCGGTCCGAGTCTACATTGCTGGTATGTTCACATTGACCCAATGCAGCCCCTTACACCCACCATGCCCGCTTTTCCACAGATTATTCCCGGGCTTAGAAAAGAGGCCAGCACGGGTGGCTGAGAAGCAGAATCCAGGCCTTTTTCCTTCTTCCTCATGAGCTTTGTCTTGGTCTCTGGTCAATTTTTGGTGTTTCCTTTCCTGGTTTGACAGTTTGTCAACCAGGAAATAACCTTTCTATCCTACTAAGAAAAGAAGCAACAAGCAATTTAGATATAGATGTATATTTAAAATAACTTACATAGTCACTTATAATATGGTAGGTTTACTTTGGTTGAATGCATATGTTTAGATTGATATTATTGATCCATGAATCTACAGTCTTTTCCCGTTTAAGTATGACAGGGTCTTAGTGTGTCTCCTATAATATCTATAATCTCCTAACCTGTAGAGGATTGTAGCTTGTGGCATCACAACCATGGAGTTATTCCACTCCACAGGAGAGATGCTCCTATAGCAATTGGGATTTGGGATATACAGGCATATGGTTGCCTCTGCTGCACAGTAATTTCCAGGCAGGTGAGGTTAGCCTGGTGCTGACGTGGAGTCTTGCTTTGACTCAAGTGAGACCCGTATGTGCTTATTGGTTTAGTGGCTTTTGTAACACTCTCTGGTGTTCCAGAGCCATCTGTACACTTGCATGTGTGCGGTTCTAAGATACACATGTTCTTCCATGGTTAATCAAAGGTCTTTCATCTAGGCAGGGCCGGATCGCTCCTCTTCTCTGCTAAGGTAATCCCAGTTTAGATGCAAGGAGGCCTTTACTCTTTTTATGTGGAGGCCTTAGATCTCCTGCTGACCAAATTCTCCCTGGGTAGATCAGAATAATCATATTGCTTACTGATTGTCAGAGCTCCTGTATTGATATATTTTGCTTAGTGATAGTTTTAAGGCTTTAGTGTTATATTTGGTTCTCTGAACAGGATAATCCTTTTTTGTCCCCCCTCACAGGCTTATGTTCATTAGTCAATTAACAGAAAGGCAGTGATCCAGTTTTATAAGAGATTACCTCTCTAATAGCTGTTTCCAATTTACAGTGAGGAATGGCGACCTCATCATTCGTTCATTTGTCTCGTTCGGGGGGGGGGATGGTATAGAATAAGTCTCTCATATTCAAAACCTTGGCAGCACTCTAGAAGTAAGTTTCATTAGGACATCATTATAATTAGTTGTTTGACATGTAGGGGTGCCACAGAGGGGTTTGATGTTTTATGGCAATCTGAGGTATTTCTTCCTTTTGAGTTGAGATGGGTCAACCTTTCAGTTGGCACTTTCTTTTTTTTTGTTTAGATTTTTGTTCTCACTTATCTTCTCTTCTCAGCGCAGTGTAAGTTGGTGACATTTTGTCCTGTTGGAAACACACAAATATTTTCCATAGTTAGTGTTTAGATTAAATTGCCACAGGTTTTTTGATGAGAAGGTTTCATGTCTATCTGTACCCCCCGTTTTTTTTTTTTTACCCATGCGTCTCCAGAAGACAGTTGTATTCTAATAACTATAGGGTGAATCAAGGCTCCGATTTCATCAAATTTCCCCATGTTGTTTTGGGTGACTAATATATGATAACTTGGGGAGCAAACTTAATTTTTATGTTAATTCATCTTAAAGAGTAATTGCACAAAGTGATAGCTGCTACAACAAGAAACTATAGAGAATATTTTTATGGGCCAATCCCGAGGAGTTATTGCCTCTATACAATATGTTTATATGTATAGACAAAGGTGGGACGAACAGTAGTATTTATTGTCTCCATTTGAACTGTGGATGAGCTTGCCATTTTTATCAGCGGGTAGTCTGTCTAAGACCAATGTTGTTTTAATATACACACATTTACTTTTACGTAAACTCCTTAAACCCCCTAGTATCCTTGTAGACAGTGCTTCTAGGCAAAACTCTGGTAATTAGTTCTGAACTCACTCAATTAATATGCATTATCGAATGATACACACGTGGTCTGACCCCTCAACATACCCTCCCCCTTCCCGACAATGCACCATTTCGGTCCGTTTTCTTTTCTGATGCAGTCTTCTGCTTTGTTCTTTTACTATGCATCCTCTCTCCACGAAAATATTTATATCTTGGGTTATTGGTACTAGCATCCACATATGAGGGACCACATTTGTCGTTTGTTTTTCTGGGACTGTGTTACCTCACTTACACAAAGTCTTCTAGCTCCATCCTTTACCTGCAAATTCATGATGTTGTCCCCTTTATTATCCGCTCATAGAACTCCATTGTAGACATGTCCCACATTTTCTCTAGCACTTCGTCAGATTGAGGGGCACCTGCCTGGTTACAGCTTTTTGCTATTGTGAACAGAGCTGAATAAACATAGCTGTGCATGTATCTACTTGCAGTAGATCGTGTCCTGTGTGGGTATATACGCCAGGATGGTATGACTGGTCAAATGGAAGGTTCGTTGTTTAGCTGCTAAGGGGTCTCCACACTGCTTTCCATATGGCGTGAAAAGTTTAACATTCCCACCACAATGGATGAGTGTTCCCCTTTCTCCACAACCTGCTCCAGCAATTCGTATCATTTGTGTTCTTGATCCTAGCCAGTCTTATGTGAGTAAGGGTGATATCTAAAGTGGTTTAATATTGCATTTCCTTAATTATCAGGAATCTGAACCACTCTTAAGATGTTTACTCGGCCAAGCTCTATTTCCCCTGTGGTGAAGTCCTATCAGAATCTTTGGCGCTCATCTTTTTGATGTGTTATCATTGTTTTTTTTTCTTGTTTTTGAGTAGCGTTGTATACTCTGGAGAATTAATGCTCTTGTCAGATGGTCTGCCAGTGAAGTTTCCTTTCCTCCACTCTGTGGGTTTTTCTCTTCACTTCCTTATTATTTTTTTGATGTAAGAAGCTTTTGAGGTTTAATGAGATTCCCATTTTGGTCAATTGTTGATACTTATTTTCTGGACACCTGTTTGTCTGATGGAAAGTCTTTCCCTACACTCGATGTCTTGTAGTCTGCTGCCGAAGTTTCTTGTTCTATCACCTCCAGAGTTTGAGGTTTCACATTGAGGTCTTTTCCCATTCTGGAGTTGACTTTTGTATCAAGGTAGAGGTAGGGTTTAATTTCATTCTTCTACAAGTGGTGATCCAATTTTGCCAGCACCACTTGGTGCTGAAGATACGGTCCTTTCCCCCATTGTGTCGTCTGTGGCCCAACCTTTGTCAAATATGAAGGTGGCTGAAATTGTTAAGAGCTCAGGTTTTGGATCTTCCATTTTAGCCCATTGTCAACTGGTCTGTTTTTGTGGCAAGTACCAGGCCTGTTTTTATGACTATAGAGCCCTGATAGTATAGTTTGATGGCTGGTTAGCGATCCCCCCTGTATTGCTCTTTCGGCTCAGGGTTGGCTTTGGCGATTTGAGGTCTTTTGTTTTCCAAATAAAACTGAAGGATTTTTTTTTTTCCAAGCCTGTGAAGGAAATCTGGGGATTTTGTTGGGATTGCATTAAATCTGTACACTAGTTGGGTAGGATGGACATTTTAACTATGTTTATATTTCCCAATCACATGAGCATGGGAGGTTTGTCCATCTTCTGATGTCTTTCCTCAAGTTCCTTTTTCAGGGGTTTAAAATGTTTGTTGTAGAAGATCCTTGGTGTCTCTTGGATAGTGTTCAATTGGTATTTCCTATGTTTTATTTTGTGAGGCGAAGTTAGTGGTCTTGTGTCCTTCTTCAGTGTGCTGGTTGTTGGTGTAAAGAAAGGGCTACTGAATTTTTCTAGATTAATTTTGTATCCTGCTGCACTTTACCAAAGCTCTTAATCGTTTCTCTAGGAGTTTTCTGGTGGAGTTCTTAGCATCCCTTAGTAGACAATCATTCATCAGCAAACAGGATGAGCTTGACTTTCCACTCTTGTCCAATTAGAACTCCTTTTAATTCCTTTTTCTTCCTTTATTGCCCCTAGCAATGGTTGCCAGCACTAAAGAAAAGGAGTGGTGACAGGGGCAAGCCTTTCTGAGTTCCTACTTTAAGGGAATGCTTCTGTCATTTCCCTATGTAGGATGATATGGCTGTGGGTTTCTGATATATGGCGTTGATTACATTGAGGAATGATCCCTTCAGACCAATTCCCTCCAGACTTTTAAACATGAAAGGATGCTGGATTTGTCAAAGGCTTTCTGCTCCGCATCAATTGAGATGATGGTGTGGTTTTTGTCTTTCAATCCATTGATGGTTTGATGATGTTTATTGATTTTGTATGTTGAAACCATCCCTGCATCTCTGGTATGAATCCAACTTGGGTCATGGTGGATGATTTTCTTGATGTGAGTCTGTATGCGGTGTTGCCAGAATCCTGTTTAGAATTTTGGCATCTGTGTTCATTAGGGAGATGGGTCTATAGTTCTCTTTTTGGTTGTATCTTTCCCTGGTTTTGGTAGTAGCGTAATGCTGGCTTCATAGAAGGATCTGGGAGAAGTCCCTCCGTTTGGTATCCTTCTAAACAATTTAAGTATTAAGGTTGTATGTCCTTGCGAAATATTTTATAGAATTCTGCCGTGGAACCATCCGGGCCTGGGCATTTTTTGGTTGGGAGGCTGCTTATTATATCTTCAATTTCTTCCTGTACTATTGGTCTTGTTTAAGCTGTCGATCTCTTCTTGGTTGAGCTTTGGGGATTCCCAGGATTTCAGATATTCACATCCATTCTTCTTAGGTTTTCAACTTAGTAGAATAAAGTTTTGTTGAAGTATTCCCGTATGGATGTCTGGATCTTTTCAGTTGTGTTGTGATATTTCCCTTTCGTCACATATTCTATTGATTGGAGTTGTTCCCTTTTTTCTTTTGGTTAACTGGGCTAGAGGTCTGTTATCTTGTTTATTCTCCCAAGAACCAACTTTTGGATCAATTGATTTTTGGTATGGTTTTCTTTGTTTTTCTTTCTTGATCCTGCTCTGATATTTGTTATTTCTTCTTGTTGCGCCGTTTAGGGTTCATTTGTTGTGTCTCTCTCTCAAGTATTTTAGCTGCAGTGTTGATATTTCCTTGTGCCTTTCTTTGTTTTTTTTTAATGTAGGCACTTAGAGCTATAAACTTCCCTCTTAGGGTTGGTTTTAGTAAAGGTCCCTAGATTTTTTGCTGTGTTGTTTTATTTATCATTGTTTTCAGTTCGAGGAATGTTTTTATTTCTTCTTTATTTCTTCCTTGACCCACTCATTATTAAGGAGGGTGTTGTTTTTTAGTCTCCATGTGGTTCCTGTAGGTTTGTAGGGTTTATTCTCGTGTTGATATTGAGTTTTATTGCACTGTGGTCTGATAGAATGTATGAGATTATTCAATCATTTTATATTTTTTGAGTTTTTTTTCCTGTGTCCAGTATATGGTCGATTTTGGAGAATGTTCCATGGGTGCTGAGTAGAAAGTGTATTCTGCTCGGTGTTTGGGTGAAATATTCGATAGATGTCTGTGAGGTCCATTTGGTGTATTGTGTCATTTAGTTCAGATGTCCTCTGTTTATGCCTTTGTCCTGTTGATCTGTCTAGGGGACGTAATGGGGTATTGAGGTCCCCTAGTATAAGTGTGCTGGGGTTAACCTGTGCCTTGAGATCCTGAAGAATTTCTTTATAAAGTTGGGTGCACCGGTGTTTGGTGCTATATGTTTTATGATTGTGAAATCTTCATCATTAATTGTTCCTTTAATAAAGATGTAATGGCCCTCTTTGTCTCTTTTGATTTCTTTTTCTTTGAAGTCTATTTTGTCTGATATTAGAATAGCCACAACCTGCTTTCTTTTTGGTACCATTTGCTTGAAATACTCTCTTCCATCCCTTCACCTTAAGTTGATGCCTATCCTTGAGATTGAGAATGGGTTTCTTGTAGAAGCATATAGATGGGTTTTGTTTCCTAATCCATTCTCCCATCTGTCACTTTTTTATTGGGGAGTGTTAGAGCCCATTAATATTAAGGTTATAATTGAAAGTTGGATGTTTGCTTCCTTTCACCTTTATTATCCATTTTGGACTTCTAGCCGTTGATTTTGCGCCTATGGTTTTGTTTTTATAAGTTTCTCTTTCTAGGTGTTTGAGGATGTGTTGCTCCTCTCTTCTGCCCTTTGATTGCCTTCAAGTATTTTATGAAGATTGGTTTTTCCAGATATGTATTCCATCATCTTGTTTTATGTCATGGAAGATTTTTCTCTCTCCTTCAACTATAATCGACATTTTTTGCTGGTAAAGTTTACTGGGTTGGCATCGTTGTCCTAACACTGGGAATGCCTTTGCCTCCATGTTCTTCTTGCTTCCGGTGTGAGGCGAGAAGTCAGTTTGTGATTCTGATGGTTTTCCCTTTGTATATGGGTGACTTGTTTTTCTTTTGTAGCCCTCAGAATTTTGGTCTTTGTTTTGGGCATCTAGCAGTTTAACTATGAGTATTGCGTGGGGTGTTTTCTTTTGATCTTGTTCCATTTGGGGGTCCTATGTGCTTCTTGTAATTTGTATATTTCGTTTGCTTCGATTTTTTAGTTTGGGGAAAATTTCATCTATTAGTCTGCGGAAGATCTGATCAATACTATTTTCCTGAGACTTCTTCTCCTTCCCGCTATTCCTATAGATGGGAGGTTTGAGCTTTTCATAGTGTTACGCATATTTCCTGGTTTGTTTCCATTGTGTGTATTTTAAATTTTTCATATCTTATTTGAGCTGTTTAATTGCTCTGTAATTACGTTCAGATCTGATCAATTTCTTTTTTTCTTGGCGCTCCTTCCTCATTCTACTTCTGAGGCTTTTTCCTTTCCTTTCGTCTTGATTGAATGTGGGGTTCTATATTCTTTTTCGTTCATCATCCTGTGGTTTGCTTAGTATAGTTCCTTATTCCTTTTGAGCTTCTCAATCTCTTCTTGTGCTCTCAATCTACTTCTGGATGCTCCTTACTATGTTGGTTGGCTTCCCTCTTTTCAGTGTTTCGACGTATCGTTTTGGAGTTTGTTTTGTTTTTTTTTTTTTCTCTTTTTTTTTTTTTTTCCTCATTCTCTTCTGTGAATGTTTCATTGTATCCCTCTAGTTCCTGTTTTGTAGTTTTATCCTTAGTCCTCTTTTTGAGGTTTTCTATCTCTTGTAGTTCTCTGTATTCTTTATTTTTTCTCCCTCTGAGTTCTTTCTGGAGTATTGTCAATCTGTTTCATTTAGTTCTTTTGAGTGTTATCATTGTATCCCTCTAGGTCCCTTTTTGAGTTTAGCATTCTCTCTCTTTAGTTCTCTGAATTCCTCCCTCCTTATGTTCTTTAATTTCTCTGCATAGGTCTGCAATTATTCCTCTAAGATCTGTTCCTTGGGTCTCCTCCATGGGGTTCCCATTGTAGCTATCTCCTACTGGTTTGGTAGCACTTGATGCAGGATTTTCCTGTGCCTTTCCCATGTTGTCCCCTCGTCGTGTTCCTGGCATGTGGGCTTCCCTTTCGAGGTTCAGATCACAAATACCTTTTCACTATGTTAGGGGATAGTTTTACTTTCCTCCTTTAGATAATTTCCCCCCCCCCCTTTCCTCCTCTTTGTTTATGGAGTATTGACTTGTCTAGTTGCAATTTTGTAAACGACTCTTCTCTTCTTGCTCTGAAGGTTCTCCAAGAAAAGGTCCACTTGGATTCTCACCAATCTGGGGGGGGGGTATGCCTGATCTAGCCCGCGCCCCGGCAGCCGGCACAAAGGTGCAGAGCACTAGTCCACTGGCCGTGGGACCCTCTGGCCCTGGTGACAAAGAAAGATGTAGGGCAGTCCTGCCCACAATCCCCTACCTGCGGCAGAGGCTTGCCCAGGTAACTTCCCTGCACCGCACAAAGGTGCAGAGCACTAGCCCACTGGCCGCAGGCAAAATAAACTTATTTATTTACTTAATTTTATGGAATTGCTAGTATCCTCTCATCTGTCACAATTGATTTAACTGTACATGTGTGCTTTAATGATATAAGGAAATTAATTTTAAATATGACTTTAAAAGTATGATTCAAACAAACCCTCACATTGGGGTTACTCAAAATGAAAAATATGCCTTTGCTTTAAAAATATTGATCACTACTGGTTGAGGGAGAGTTGGTCTTCTTTAAGGAAGTGGTGCTACATAGGTTGTACAGGTTCCAGTGACTGGAGTCACGTGTAGGACATCTTGGGAAACAAACCTAACCTGATAGGCCTTACTTAACATATATGACAGAATGTATGAAATCTTGCTGGGGTGCTATGTATGATGGGGAAGGAATCTAAATATTGTCAAATGTAATATATGAAATGCACAAAATTTCAAGTAAAATTTTAAGAGAACAAAACATTAAAAAAGAAAGCATATAGCTTTAGAGATGTTATTTACAAATATATTTATAGCAGGTTCATATTTAGGATATCTAACAATTTCTCTAATTTTATTATTGCTCACCATCTCCTTGAAGGTACAGACTTTTCTGTTCATACTCCCCTTATCCTTCATTTGTAAATATTACATATTTTGCATTGTGTTTATTTTTGAAGAATTTTTATTTAATTTTTTGAGAAATTCATACATGGAACTGTATGTACACAATTTCCAACACTTCCTCTCCCTTCTCCAATTCTTCTCTTGTTCTCCCACTCTTCTATTATACATACACACAGGCACACACACTACCACATTTGTTGAGTCTCTTTCTTCTTTCTCCTCCTATTCTTCTCTTCTCTTCTCTTCTCTTCTCTTCTCTTCTCTTCTCTTCTCTTCTCTCTCTCCTCTCTTTTCCTCTATTCTCTCTCTCTCTCTCTCTCTCTCTCTCTCTTTCTGTCTCTCCCTTTCTCCTCTTCCCTCCCTCTCCCTCCCCACTTTTAGGGTTGACCATTTGGGATTGAATGATCTATCAGAGAACTTATCCCTGGAGAAAACTGATTCTCCATCCCTCAGCCACCATATATTTTCTATAGATCTTCTTCATGAAGAAGAACCTCTGAAATTTCCCCCATCCACTTTGCTAAGTCAACTGGTGTTGTCATTGTGCGTGTCTTGTTGAGATTTCATGAACAAGCTTATTTTCATGTCTAGAACACACTGTTTAACAGCAGGTGCCTGGATGGTTTTCTGGCTCTTATAGTCTGTTATATTGCAAATGTACCAATTGGGGCTGGGCACTCCAAGGTCACTTATTCTCTGTGTTGTGAACAATTGTAGATCTCTGCAATCATGGGATGATAAGGCTCCCTGAAAAAGTCATAGTCTATATAACAAAAACTCCAATGCCAGGCATGGGATATCTTTCCAATTGTTGGTATGGGATGTACCAGAGATTTCCTCAAACAATAAAGGCTTTTGCCATAGTCCTTGGTTGCCTGCCAGACCTTTATGTTAAGATTTTATTGCTAAATACATCACACATTTTGGACACAGTTCTTCATGTAATTGACCTGGAACTGAACTGAAAGCCTTCTCCTCGACAACCAGCCCTTATGATACCAGAATGTACTATGGAAGCATGTTCCTACCCAGCTGTAAAGCCTGCAAACCACAAATAATTGCCTGAAAATATATCCCCAGTGTTGCAACAGGTGCACTTCCTATACCAATACAACCAACGCCCATCTAATTGGATTTAAGGCCCTCACAATAGGAGAGAATTCATGTTTGATGCTGTAAATCTAGCCAACTACACATGGCAGGCAAGGTCATCGACCCTATAGGAGAATGTATTATTGTCATTTTCAAAATCAATCTAATTTCTAGCTCTTTCATAAATATTTATCTTTATAGCTACTGATAATTGTAGGTCTTACCTGTAACAGAAGAAGCTTCTTTTTGAAACAAATGACAATTATTTTAGATTTATTTTTATTGATTGCACATATGTGTATCGCCGCGTGTGTATATTCATGTGAATACAGATGTCTACAAAGGACATTGGCATCAGATCCCCTGGAGCTGGAGTTACAGGTGGTTGTGTGTCACCTGATGTAGGGGATGGGAACTGGACTGTAGTATGTGTCCTTAGCCACTGTAGTTATTACCTGTTAAACAATTATTCAAAATTTACTTAATCTACCATCAAGAAAATTTACTGACAACAGAAGTCTTCTGGAATGATACTAAAGGAAGCTCTTGAAGAAGGGAATATTTGGATCATAAATATTCATGTGGAAAATATCAATGAATAAATAAAGCAAAATAAAGTGCTATACTTGTACTATGTATTTAATCACAAGAAAAGAAGCAATTAACCTCATTAAATGTAATTATGTAAGATAATGAAAGCTAAAGAAGGTGGGAAAAGGAAGCTTATCCAAAGGGTAAAACAGTTATAAGCATAAAATAATGCAATCCAACTGTGTCAATAATCACTTTGCCTTTTAAAATTCTAGTAAAACCAATAGGAAGACAGGTGTTAAATTGTATCAAAATGCAAGCCTCAATGGAGGTTGAGGCTTGCATTTTGATACAATTTTGTCCTATTTGGTTAAGATTGTGCTTGTTCATATATATAAGTATATTAAGCAGACACTTGTGTTGTTCCCTTTTGAATGTGCAACTGAGATAAGTGTTAAGTGTTGTCATATTTAGGCTATTAGATACCGAAGGACTAAGTGTTACTCAAGGACATTACCACCTACTCTAAGATATAATGCTTTGTTATTGCACATGAGACACTTATAACATGTTAGGTGGAATTATGACCTTGCCATTGTTCGCAATTGACATTTAAGCATAACATAAAGAGAGGCTATTTATTGGGTGTCAAGTTGACAAGGGGTGGACTTGTGATGGTTAAGCCTAGGTGTCAACTTGACCAGACTAAGGAACAAATAAAAGTAAAAGGATCTTCGGATTGGACTACCTCATGGCCCACCCCAAATGTGGACATTACCTTCTGCTGGCAGGCAGTATTAAAGGCCATGACAGAGGGAGCTGGTCCCTTTTTTTCTGGTGGCTTGCCTCTCTCTCACTGGTGAGTTTGTCTTGCTGCTGTGATCAACCCTTTGGATCCCAACATGTACTGAGACCGGCAGATCTCCTGGAATCCATCAGGCCTTCAGTACCAGATTGGGACTACTGAGACATCCAGCCTTGCAGACTGAGCAGTTCCCTGGATTCTCAGCCTCTCCAGCGCAGCGTGGCTACTGGACTCCTTGAACTCTGTCATGTGAGCAAATCAATAAATTGTATATAGCTATCTATTCGTCCTGTTGCTTCTGTTTCTTTAGAGAACCCTGACTAATACACTCATGTAACAAATTTCATTACAATGATTCAATAATCACACCCCTTATAACAGTGCTGGTATGTTCCCTTAGCTCTGCACTGAAATATTTTATTTTTTTGTGTGTGGGGGATTGTTTGGGGGTTTGTTTGGCTTTAATTTTCTAGATTTGTTTTTATTTGTTATATTTTCTTTTTATTGCTTATCCCTTTTTTGGTGTGGAGGCATTGGGCTGCTTTCAAAAATTTGTGTGGAATACTTTCTCCAGCGGTTTGAGGATCAGAATTGGGTGCTTTCAGGTTCTTGGCTTCTTATTCAAACAAATGAAAGTAAAGGCTCACCCAAATTTGCAAAAGTAGCAAATAACTTTATTAAGAGTGAAGAGATAGCAAAGAATAAAGGGGAATACACAGTGAAGTTTGACCTGGAGAGATGGCATGGTTAACAACACTCTACTCTTCCAGAAGACCGGGGTTCAGTTTCCAGCACCCATGTCATACAGCTCACAACCACCTGTTACTACAGCTCCAAGTCATCAGATTCCTTCTTCTGTCCTCTGTGAATAGTTCCACATATGACACTCACTCACACAGACACACATATACACACATAAAATAAGTGATTAAGATCAATCTTTAAAGAAAAAATTGATCATTGGCCACATGAGTGAGAGAACTCCAGGGCCCTAGGTTATACCCTGGGTTCTCTTCATATGGAATGGGTATAATGGAAGTAGGAAATAGTACTTAAAGGGCAAAGTTTGGATACTCCTCTATTTTTGACTAATAGATTAGGTCATATAGTCACTTTTAACTTCACCAGTAAAATATGTACATCATTTTACATAGCTATTTACAGTCTGTATATTCTCTCTTATAGGGAATTTGTCAATCCCTTTCATTTTATTGGTTTGTTCATAACTTCTGATTCATTTCAATTCAATCTGGTTACTTTATATGTTTCTCAAATTAATCTACAACCTTTAGGTTATCCAGTTTGACAGTATATAGTTGATCAAAAAATCCTTTCTTATTCCTTGAATTTCAGAGATAGTTTTTAAATTGTGTATTTTCTTATTACTTTATTAGTCATCTCTTCAAAAATGACTACTTTTTAAACTTTTCTTATTTTGTAGTATCTTATTAAATTATATATTTTTAAATAGGATTTTATTATGTAGCTCAGGTTAGCCTACCACTACTGGCCCCCAACTCTATTATGAGCCATGCAGATATTTGGTAATGCCCACTTGCTGTAAACCCAGAAATTTTAATTTACCAAGAAAAGTTTATAATGTAATATCCTGGACCTAATAAAGGCAATGACCCCCACCCCTCTCTGTGTCTCTTTCTCTGTCTCTTTCTCTCTTTTTCTGCCTCTGCTTCATGAACTGTGTTTGTGTATGGTGTGTATATGTGTGTGTGTGGTGTGTGCATGTGTGTGTGTGTGTGTCCTCAAGGTATGATATTCACCTCCATTCCTTGTAAGCAATAAAAATCTTTATTTCTATTTCATGTCCTTTTTAAACATTAGTGGGGTGCTCTGCATATTAACGACCCACAGGAGGTATCCACAATACCAATGCAAATTCAATCAGATTAAAATCCACCATAGAACTAGGGAAATGGACAGCAGGCCCCAACCTTAGCTGAAGAAATATTGGCAACTATTTACTACTAGATGAGGAAGAGATGATCTTCTGTTTTTTGGTTTTAAGTTAAATTTTACTGAGTGCATTTCATGCAACATTTTGTAATCAAATTTAGACTCATTCCCCCATCCATGCCCACCCCTTGCTCCCCCTGCCCCCTGCCAGAGCTCATGGATTCTGTCATGCATGGTGATCTTCTTTAAGGGAGAGGCTCACTAGATCTCAGTGGATGAACTTGAAATAAGGGATATCTGGGTACATTAACTTAACTCAATATGCCTTAACATAAATGACAAAATGCTTGATCTATAAAGATAATTAAGATGTTTTGTATCAAATGCACAAAACTCAATAAAAAATCATTAAAAATAAAATCTACCAGAGGGTATCATCCTTCCTGAGGATTTGTAGAAGTTAACATTTACTTGGGGAAATAGGCTTTTACAACCCTACCCATTCCTGAGAATCTGTAGATATTTAATGGTAGCTTGGGGAAGAAGAGGTTATCTTTGGTGGGCAGCCACTGATATGCTTCCTTAGTTCCAACAAATACTCCTCACCTATGCTCTTCTGTACATCCCTAGTTAAACTCTGTACAAACCTAGTTTAACTCATTGAGTTACAAAAAAAACCTACCCCTGAAAACAACAAAACCAAACAAAAATAAGAAACTGACATAGATGTAGAAAGGATATTAGTTGAGGGGCTGGAGAGATGGCCTAGCGGTTGAGAGCGCTGACCGCTCTTACAGAGGACCCGGGTTCGATCCCCAGCACCCACATGGCGGCTGAGAACCGTCTGAAACTCCAACTCCAGGAGAACTCCAGTTCCAGGGGAATCTGACACCCTCTTCTGACCTCCGCGGCATTGCACGACACGGGTGCACAAACCTACATGCAGACAGTACACTCATACACATACAAAAATAAATAAAATAAAATTAAAAAAAAAAAAAGAAAGGATATTAGTTGAGAAAATGAAATAGGTCAGCGGGAATAGAAGTGGACAGGAGAGATTGGTGGGGGTGAATAAGATCAGAAGATATTATATACATGTATGAAAATGTCATGATGAAACTTACTATTATGCTCTTATGTACAATCAATATATGCTAATAAAAACAGAAGCAAAAGCCAGTCTATTTGTTCTCAACTTATCTGTTCTATTGAATTACTTTGGATACTTTGGAAGTATTGACGCAGGTCTATTTATGTGTTTTCACAGTAAGTATTTTTTTTTCACATAAATTTATTTATTTATTTATTTTTAACAAATCTAGACCTGTGTTCCCGCTCATTCCCCCACCCCGCCAGAGCTCATGCATTCTGCCAAACATGCTTTCCATCTCTTAGTCTTTCTCAATATTTTCCATGGGGAAGTTGACTGTTTTGAGCAGAAGTTCACTGTTTCAGTCAGTTCTTTGATGCAGTCTTTTCTGTTGTTGTTGTTGTTGTTTCCAAAATGCATTATGCCCAACTGCTTTGTACAAAAGCTCAGGGGGCCCTACACAAGAAATACTTACAACTGGGTAATCGGCACTAGCATCCACAGATGAGGGATACCATTCATCTTTTGTTTTTCTGGCACTGTGTTACTTCACAGTAAGTCTTAAAGGCAGATCATGCACATCTTCTGACATTTTTGTACTCAGTACTGTGTTGACTACTCTGTTTCTTTTCCCTCTCTATATAAACTTTTTATAAGTTTATGGAGATATACAAATTCTTCCACATATTTTAAATTGAGATTTGTTGTTTATCTAAGTCAAGGTGGGAATATCATATACCTTGAGAATACTGAGTCTTATTATCCTTGAAGGTTTAATATCTCTGTTCATTCAGACAATATTCAAATTCTTTAAAAAGAATTTTAGTTTTCTCAGCTGGTGTAGTGGTTCACTCCTTTAATCCCAGCACTTCAGAGGCAGAGGCAGACAGATCTCTGTGAGTTCAAGGCCAGCCTGATCTACATAGTGAGTTCCAGGCCAGCTGGGACTAAAGGGAGACCCTGTCTTGTGCATATAACCTTGGATTAGCCATACAATAGAAAGAAACAATTTCTACTGAAGGACAACGCTGTCATCAGAGAAGTTTCTTTTTGCAGCAGATGGTGAATAAGACAGAGATCTACAAGTGGTCAGTGTGCAGAGACTGTGGAGTATTCTGCCCTAAGTGAGACACCTTTATTGCACCCTCTCTTTCCAAGCCTCAGACACCAATGCAGAAGAGGGCCAGAAAGATTGTAAGACCAAAGGTAGTATATAAATAGAAGGACTTGAATTTAGGAGAGAGGAGTAATGGGGCAGATGGAGAGCAAGGAGGGCTCTGAAGATTATCCAAGTTCAATGTAGGAAATTCTGGAATCAGTAAAAGATAGAATTGTGCTTTTAATCTGAAATTTTGCATGCTTATTTTGTTTTAGCTTCTGCAAGTTCCTGCCCCAAGTTCCTGCTTCCTTCAATGAAGGATGGTATTCTAAGCTGAAAAGACCCCTTTTTTCCAGGGTTTGGAGAGACTGCTCAGAAGTTAAGAGCACTGGCTGCTCTTGCAGAGGACTCTGGTTCCACTGATTCACAGCAACCACATTGCAAATGACAACTGTTAGGGTTACTCCAGTCCCAGGGGACTTCTGATCTCTACATGGGTACATCACCTACAAACAAACAACATATATATATATATATATATATATATATCCCTTATTTTCCAAATTGGCTTTATCAAAGTGATTCATCAAGACGATAGAAATTAATAACTTGGATAGAACCTTAGTGGAGAGTCCTTGTGCCTCTTTTCCCTTCTCCATGGAATCAAATGGGCAGTTTCAAAGCTTGATATTTAGTATATTACATATGGCCATCAAAACCATTTAAGGCTCTTAAACAGTAAGCAATACTGTTTGGGCCACTTGAGCCTAACTCTGCTAGATTTTGCTTCCTTTGCACAAGACTATTGTAGATTATCCTGCTTCTAGATGCTTACTTAGTCTTATCTCCTCTGCTTCCCACTTAGAGCCTAGTATTATTTGAAGAAAAAAATTTTAATTGAATTTTTGTGAACTTCATACAATATATTTTGATCATACTTAGATCGCCTCCCCTATACACCCTTGCCTTACTGCCTGCTGCTCCAAATTAGTGAGATATAATCTATCTCTAAGAGATCTCTCTATCTCTGGTCTGACTTTCCCAGAATTCCAATGGACACACAGAGGTCCACTTCCTCCAGAGGCTGCCAATCTTATGGCCTCTTTCCCTTTACCTAAGGTCTCACCCAGGGCCTATAAAGGAGTTTACCATAGTCTCCTTCTTGTTTGCTGGCTGGGTGGTTGCACACCAGATGCCCACAGCTGCCATGCCCTGGCATTTCCTAAAATAAATAGGTTCCTGGAGTGACTAAGCCTCATGTGCCTGTCTTTTATCGGGGGTTTGGGTGATTATAGATCTAACAATATATGAATATATATATTTATGATACAATACATTATATTGTACAATATAGTAATGTATACAATAGAAAGTAAATATGTATATAAAGGCTTAGAGTCTAATTTGTATCCCTAAATGTTCTTTAGTGTGGGTCATCCATGGAGCCTAGGTAACCTTCTAAGATTCATACCCTTGAAAGAGGTGGACTCTATCTCTTTGCAGCAATGAGCTGCCAATAGCTCCTCAGGCAAGCCTGGGTTTTTTTTCCCTCCATATCTATGCTGAGATTATGTCTGGTTTGTAGTTACATTGGACACATGTACACTGTCTCATTGCTGTGAATTTATACTAGTAACTGACAAGATTTCTTAAAAGTTGCTTCCATGTGGTCATACACCACCTCTGGCTCTTATCATTCTGCTCTCTCTTCTACAATGATCTCTGAGCTTTGAGAGGCAGGAGGTTTATATAGATATTCTGTTCAGAGATAAACAATCTGCAGCTTGTTGTTCTCTGCATGTTTTCCAGTTTTAGTTCTGTGTGATAATCACTAGATGCTGCATAAGGAAACTTCTCTGGTGAGAGTTGAGAGATGAACTAAACTATGGGCAGGACAAGTCATTGGGAGTCAGGTTAATGTTATATATATTTATTGGAAAACTAGTATAAGGCTGTCTCCTATATCCAGGGACTTATCTAATCTCCAGGTTCCTGTACCTGATATCAATATAAGGTATGCTGTATCCTGTGACATGGATCTTAAATGCAATTAGAAAGTGGTTGGTCACTCTCATAACAACTGTGTCACTCATGTGCCAGAGAGCAGGCCATGCCAATTGTAGTTCTCAGTATTCACAACTGGGTAAGGTTGGTAATTAATTTTTCTCTTTATGTAGTATGCAAAACCTACCATCCAATCTGTTCATCTAGAAGCCCCCAGCACACTCTGCTGTTCCAGGACCCTGTGGAGTCAATTCTGGAACCCTAACTAAAAATTACACCTATCTCTAACTGAACTAAAAAATTATTTCACCCTATTTGTATATCAACATAAAATTGCCCTTATAATGAAAACCAAGTACCACTCGGCTGGGCCATATGGGGAAATAGCAAAATAAATAAATAAATAAATAAATAAATAAATAAATCTTTTAAAAGGATAACTTGCCCATACCAGTAGATATCACTATACTAGTATAGGTGCCTAGGTCTCATTAAAAAACACAAATAACATGGATAACAAACATTATTTCTACTATAGAAATTTCTGTAGCTTTGAAGAAAGAAACAAAAAGGAAATGGAATAAATAGAACACAGAACACCAGATCATGAAGGCAAGGTTGGGGAAATGTATTACACAATCAAAGAAAATGTCAAATCTAAAATAAGCCAGGATTGCAATTTGCAAGACCTCTGGGACACTGGGAAAACACAAAACCTATGAATCATAGGCATAGAAAGAGAAGAATTAACATAGTAAAAATGACCATCCTACCCAAAGTAATATACAGATTCAATGCAATCACAATTAAAATCCCCATGAGCTTCTTCAAAGTTCTAGATAAAAACATTCTAAATTTCATATGGAAAAATAAGGACACAAGATAGCCAAAGCAACCCTGAGCAAAAAGAATAATACAAGGAGGATTATGATACCAGACTTCAAACAATATCACAGGGCCACAGTCATAAAAACAGCTTGGTATTGGCAATAAAACAGACCCATAGATGAATAGAACAAAATTGAAGATCCAAATTTGAACACATGCAATTTCTGCCATGTCAAATTTAACAAAGGGGCCAAGAAAACTCAATGGAGGAAAGACAGCATCTTCAGCAAATGATGTTGGCAAAACTGGATTGCCACTTGTAGAAGAATAAAAATAAATCCCTACCTCTTACCCTGTACAAAAACCAACTCCAAATGGATCAAAGACCTCAATGCGGAGCCTGAAACTCTGAAAATGATAGAAGAAAATGTTGGCAGTAACCTACAAGACATAGACATAGAAAAAGAATTTCTAAATCAGACAGCAGCTGCACAGAAAATAAGGTCAACAATTAACAAGTGGGACCTTATTAAACTCAACAGCTTCTGTACAGCAAAATAAACAAAGAAGTGAAAAGAAAACCCACAGAATGGGAGGAAACATTAACTAGTGTTACATCTGACAGAGGATTAACATCCAAAGTTTATAAACTACTCAATAAACAAATGATACACTGAAAAGACGGAGTAAAGAGCTAAACAGAGACTTCACAAATGAAGAGCTACATTTGGCTGAGAAACATCTTAAAAAGTGTTCAATATCACTAATAATTAAGGAAATGCAAATTAAAACCAGATTTCTTCATACTCAGGTAAGACTGGCTATGATCAAGAAAACAAAGGATACCAAAATGCTGGAAAGGTTGTGGGGAAAAGGGAACACTCATCCACTGCTGGTGGGAATGTAAATTCATGTAACCCGTATGGAATGCAGTGTGGAGCTCTTAAAAGACTCAGAATAAGGCCGGGCGTGGTGGCGCACGCCTTTAATCCTAGCACTTGGGAGGCAGAGGCAGGTGGATCTTTGTGAGTTCAAGGCCAGCCTGGTCTACAGAGTGAGTTCCAGGACAGCTGGGGCTACAGGGAGACCCTGTCTCGAGACCAAAAAAAAAAAAAAAAAAAAAAAAAAAAAGAACTCAGAATATACCTGCCACCTGACCCAGTCATACCACTCCTGGGGTATATATCCACAAGATTCATCCTACTGCAGAGATGCATGCATATCCATTTTTATTGAAACTCCCTTTACAATAGCAAAGAGTTGGAAGCAATCCAAGTGCTCCTCAACTTACGAGTGGATAAAGAAAATGTGGTACATCTACACAATGGAGTTTTATGCACCAGTAAAAAAAGATGACGAGCTGGAGAGATGGCCTAGTGGTTAAGAGCACCGACCACACTTGCAGAGGACCCAGGTTCTATCTCCAGCACCCACATGGCGGCTGAGAACCGTCTGTAACTCCAATTCCAGGAGAACTCTAATTCCAGGGGAATCTGATACCCTCTTCTGACCTCCACGGCATTGCACGACACGGGTGCACAGTCCTACATGCAAACAGTGCATTCATACACATAAATAAATAAAATTTAAAAAAGATGACATCGGAGGCTGGAGAGATAGCCTAGCAGTTAAGAGCACCGACTGCTCTTGCAGAGGACCCGGGTTCGATCCCCAGCACCCACATGGCGGCTAAGAACCGTCTGTAACTCCAATTTCAGGAGAAGTCCAGTTCCAGGGGAATCCGAGACTCTTTTCTGACCTCAGCGGCATTGCACGACACGGGTGCACAAACCTACATGCAGACAGTACATTCATACACATACAAAAATAAAAATAAATAAATAAATAAATAAATAAATAAATAAGATGACATCATGAACTTTGCAGGTAAATGGATGGAACTAGAAGTCATTATGCTAAGTGAAGTAACACAGTCCCAGAAAACAAACGAGGTATGGTATCCCTCATTTGTGGATCCTAGCCTTACAAATCCCTATTTGTAAGGCAAACTCTTTTTTAAAAAAAATATACTTGATGTCACTCTTCACAAATATAATGTAGGAATGTAAAGTAATATTTTTTTGTTTACCTGCATACAACTCTACTGTTAAAATGTGAATCCCTAAACATGTTTTGGAATTAACCTATAGTTTATTTTCAGAAGTCATAATTTTGGTATATGTGTGGTGTCTATGCATATTTTGAAGTGATACAAATTAGAAGGAAAAACAACAACAAAAGACTGAGCAGTCAAAGAACCAACTGAAAAAATAAACTTCTGCCCCAAACAGTAAACTTCTACATCGAGGGGAAAAAAAAAAAATAGACTGAGAAAAAGATGCAAGACACGTATGGCAGAATGCCTGAACTCTGGTGGTGAGGGGGGCAGGGAGGGGTTATAAATTTGATTAAGAAATGTTATATGAAAGGCACAAAACTTCAATAAAGAAAAGAAAGAAATTAGGTGAAACTGTGTATTGAGGGTGTTCTTTAGACTAACAAAAGCTTGATTCAGCTATTGGTGACATAATTCAAGCAGATGGCCACACGCCCCCAGTTTTTCAAATTCACAGTTAACTACCAGAAGTACAGATTTTCTTGCCTTCTATCACTATCAAATACTAAAAGTCTACATGTTAGGAGGGTTCAAAAATAATCTAATGAATCAATTTCCTTGGCAGGAGACATTTCAGGACATTGTAATGTTGAATTGGTGGCAGAGTAATTGATGGTGAAATATTGGAGATCTACACTGAAAAAAGAGCAAGAGGGGCAGAGGACACTGTAGAATACACAGTTTGAATAAAAAAAAAAGCAATAGGAAGATGAATGTCGGAGCTAAGGTATGTGCTGAAGGCAGTTGTTAAGAAATTAGAGCCACTGAGTGCTGGCCTAGAGATTTGCAAGTAAACAATGGGAAGAGTAACTACAGGATAAAAGCACACCCAACTAAACCTCCAGCTTGTGAAAGAAGAATGGTGGAGGGGTATTCTGCTCCCAGAAAACCACAGCATAAATTAGCTACTAATATGGGTAAAGCAGGCCAGCTGGAATCCAAATTTGGCATTGTATACCTAGTAAGGTATGAAAGATGCAAGAATGAAAGAGTCAATCGTTCTTACTTCGTGGTTTCAGAAAGCCAATGACGACAGGCAGTGTGCCCTGCAAAAACAAGGCCCTAACAGGCCAAGAAGCCCTGAGAGGCCATTGTGTGAAGCTCTGAAGTTTAACTCTGGTTGGCAGTGGAGACCACAATACATTGGCTGTGGAGACGACCATACAGGAAACCACAATACTCTACCTACTAGAGACATGGAGCATCTGCCACAGAGAGCTACATACAGAGAGAGTGATACTGGCCCAAGAAAGAGATATGTTGCGTGAAGCAAAGCTAGAAGTGCTGAACCATAAATGCCCTTTGGAAGTAAAATCCCAGAATTCAGAAATAGAGCTATTGGATTTGACGTTTGCTCTCATCTGGTAGCTCCTTGATAACCCTCCATTCCTCCCTTTTAGAATGGGAATGTGTATTTGATTCAATTGTATGTTGGGACTTACAGTTAAGAAATTGCCTTCAGACTCAGAAGAGATCTCGGGCTCTGGAACTTTGAATAATATTAAGACTGGGAAAGACTATGGGGACTTTTGAAGATGGACTCAATACATTTTGCATTTTCCATGGTCATGAGCCTATGGGGACCAGGGCATGGAATGTCATGGTGTGAATGAAAATATCCCCCATAGGATCCAAGTATTTAGACTATTTGTCTCATTTATAATGCTGTTTGGGGATTTGACAGAATTGAAAGGCTTTCACTGAATCAAGAAGTGATTTAGCTCAAATGTAGATCAAAATCAAGAAAAGAAACCATCAGAATGATGAGTATGTCATAGCAATGTTTTAATAATATATAGTTTATATATTTACTACACTCTTCTTACTAATAATGCCTTTAATACTGAAGGAGAATTTATTCAACAGATTTTCTTGTATAAAAAATAGTCTCCTGAAATGAATGCTTACATATTTTTACTGTTGGATTAATAATCTTAATTATTAAGATTTTTTACTAGAATTTGAAAACATTTAAATATTGTTACCGATTTTCTTATTCATACTAGATTAAGATTTTAAATAATAGACTAAAGATATTCTATATCATAGCTAAACTCATAATTTTTTTCTTAACCTGAATATTTTGAGATTTTTTTTCAATTGAGTCTGAAAGTTATATTGTGATTAAATATATTTCCTTTTTCTTCATAATTTTCATTTATAAAATAACCAAAAGTAAGACATAATAAAGAAGTATTCACAATATTTTAAATATATTTCTTCCTGTCTTTTAGGTGGTAGGCCCCTAGCAATATGACTTCTAATTTCCTTTTTCTACAAATGACTGAAGCCACTGATCACTACAATGCATTGATGTTAAAACTGTTGTAGATTCATCTCTTGCTCTAGATTAACATCTAATAAACAGTCACATTCCACGAGACACAACTACATACTTCCTGTATCTGTTCTGAGCCACACTTTATGTTACCTTTCCCATCACTGATATAAGGCATAAACAGCCCCAAATAACATTGATCTAAGTCCTATGAACACTGTAATACTGCCTCACAGAAAGTATGTGATTTCCTTGAACTAATCCATTCCCCACAGGAAGTCTATGAATGTTAACATTTTCTTCTGCTGAAAATTATTTGTAAGAGCCACTAAAGCATCCAGCTCCAACTTCCATTTCCCCATAGCAACTGAAATTTGCATTTTGCTCTCTTTGACCCAGGACATTCTTAGACTACTCATTGTCATTACATCTTTTCATAGTGGCAGGCTCTGTGGTTCTAGAGATTTAAATCCCGATCGCATACATTATTGTGACAATTATGCTTCATTTTACCACTCTGGAACATTCATTGACCTGTTGTCTCTGCACTCTCTCTACATGAAAGAGCATTTATTCCTCACAAGATAATTCTAAAGCACAAGTCGATCCATTATTGACTGCAGTTCGACTGGCAGCAGGTATCTCCTGCACTACTAGGCTGCAGATTTCCAGTACACTCTTCCTTTTTAAATATTTAAAATATGTATTTAAAAAATTTTTTTGTATATGAGTGTATTCTCTGCCTGTATATAAGTGGATCCAACCTGTGCAATGCCTGCAGAGGTCAGAAGGGGTCAGATTGCCCTGAAACTAGAGATGTTTGTTAGCTGCATGTGGGTGCTGGCAATCAAATCTGGGTCCTCCACAAGAGTAGTCAGTGCTTTTAACTACTGAGCGGACTCTCCAGACCCTGCAATCTTTCTTTTTTCAGCATAAAGGTATTTTTAGTGTAAATGCAGTAATATACCATTTTTAGTTCAGTTTAGTGGCTTTGCAAAAACACAAATAAATGAAGTTGCTGAATTTCATTGTGAGACATATTCAGATGTACTCCATATGGCTTTTGCCCAAAGATGGCCTAATTTATATGAAGCCCTGATTATAATATCATTCAAGGAATTGTTTATATGTGCAAATATCTCATAAATACACCAACCAGTCAGTACATATGACATACTGTTTGACTAAAGCAGATAGTAGACCCAATATTCTATTCATTAGTAAATCATGTGGCAGTTCTAGAGAGTTTTTATTCTGCTATTGACTAAATGCTAATGGAGATTTGTTTGTTACATTTACCAAAATGTAGTTTATTTCATTCTAGACCTTAGGACCAAAAAACAACACACAGACAAATGTGCCATTATAAATAAAACTGCTTTTATTTTAACATGAATTTGCTCCCATATGTGTGAAATGTTGTTTTCAAAATGGTGATATAGATTGTAATCTACCACCACTGTCAGTCTCCAAATTCACATGAGTCTATGGGTCCATCATCTCAGGTAAGAACTTTTCTTTAGAGTGAAACTTTTCCCTCTTGAAAGTCCCACTTGCTATGTCATTTAACCTTGCATTAAATCACATCTCTTCTTTAGAGATTATTATCTTTAGTGTCCATCTTGTATGCCAGACATATTAATCCTGTCTGCTGATAGAAGAAACACAGTTCTGGGCTGGAGAGATAGCCTAGCGGTTAAGAGCACTGACTGCTTTTGCAGAGGACCTGGGTTCGATCCCCAGCACCCACATGGTGGCTGAGAACCGTCTGTAACTCTAATTCCAGGAGAACTCCAGTTCCAGGGGAATCTGAGACCCTCTTCTGACCTCTGCGGCATTGCACGACACGGGTGCACAAACCTACATGCAGACAGTACACTCATACACACAAAAATAAATAAAATTTTTTAAAAAATTAAAAAAAAGAAACACAGTTCTTTGTTGTTCTTCACCAATTGTTTTTTGTACCTGAAAGTCCAGGGCACATTTTTTTTTTTATTTAGAATGACTGAGTCTTCTATTTTCAGTTCCTTTTATTCTGTGTTCATGGTATTGCTGAACTGCTAGTCTGTTAGCTCAATGATATTTGTCACAATTGTCAGATTTTTCATCTTCAAGGACTCAGATGAGATGTGACTTTCACTGGGAACAGCTATGTTTACTGGAGAGAGACTTCTCATGTGCTGCTTCTTGTAGGTTAGTACAGAGCACAGCCCCTTTGTTCTCAAATGCTTCCTTCACTTGAAGACTTCCTCCTTGGTGAGGAGGGAACTGTTGGTTTTGCTTTGTGTTGCCACAATATCTCTAAAGTCTACTAAGCTTTCAATAGAAATTGATGTTTACTAAGCTTTCACTAGGAATCTCTTAGGGAGCCTTAGCCTCTTAGGCATGTTCTGAGAGATTTCACTGGATCAGACGTTTGCTTTGGAATGCTTTTAAGGTTAGGTGTCTCTTTCCTCAGTCCTCCATGTTATCTGGTGTTTGAGTTATTTCCTTGGAGCTAGCCCAGTCTTGAGACGTTGACTCTTCCTGAGGTGCTCTTCACTGTGTTCTGTTGCCAGTTACTACTCTGTAATTCTGCTTTGCAAGTTTATTCAACATTAGATGCTATTTTGAAAACTTCAGGGACTTTGCAGGACTGTGTTTTGCCTTCGTGTTTGGCACTATCTTCCTCACAGCTGAAGGCTTTTCCTTCTTATCTACTTTCTGATGTCTTGTACTGGATGGTGTTGATGAGGTTTTAGGAGGCTTCAGTTCTCATCGTGGAGAGTTATAGGCCACCTATGGGGATCTTTCATCACTTGCTGATTCATCAGAGTGAAATGAGATTGAATTAGTCCTGTGTGACCAGCCAGTTTTTCTAAGGCCTGTGCATTTTCCTTAGGTGACTATCATGACTTCTTGCTGACAGTTATGATAAAGCCACAAAAATGTCTTGAGAATTTCCACAATCAGAGGAAGAGAACACACCAGCACCTTCAAAGAATTGGAGAGTGGAAATAGAATGTGAAAGAAGAGCTGAGCTCTCACACACAGCACAAAGAAGGCATCCAGGCAGGAGACATGGAACATGTGCATGGAACCCACAATAGAGAGTGGAACTGCTAAGAGGTTAAGGATTCTGCAAAGGGGAAATTGGACCAAGAAGCAAGCGTGCCCATCAGGGGGTGCCACCACAGCACCTAAGCAAACAGCATGCCTTTAATCCTAGCTCTTGGGAGGCAGAGGCACACGGATCTCTGTGAGTTCGAGGCCAGCCTGGTCTACAGAGTGAGTTCCAGGACAGCCAGAGCTACAGGGAGACCCTGTCTCAAAAAAGACCAAAAAAAAAAAAAAAGAGTGGAACCCAGGGCCTGGAGAGATGGCCTAGTGGTTAAGAACACCGACTTCTCTTGCAGAGGACCCAGGTTTGATTTCCAGCACCCACATGGTGGCTGAGAACCATCTTTAACTCCAGTTCCAGGGGAATCCGACACCCTCTTCTGACCTCCATGGCATTGCAGGACACAGGTGCACAGACCTACATGCATACATTACATTCATACACATAGAAAATAAAATTTTAAAAAATTGAGAAAAAAATATCTATTCAAAAATGTACATACAGTTGTGTATTCTAGCTTTATTCATGCCATTTCATGACTTTACTCATGAGTATATCACATCCTATTCTCAAAGGCATGAGCCTATGAGGCTTGAATTTTTGCCATCTCACAATCTCCATTTGCAGCATAATATGGAGACTGCAGTCTGCAAGGTAGTACAAATTATAAAACCAAGAATTACCTGATGTCTCTACTTTTCATTTTTAATATTTCACCAACTCTGTTTGACTCTGCACAAACACCAACTTCTTTTCCTTTTCTAAACTTATTCTGAAAATTCAGAGATATAAAATGATTAAAAATTTTTAAATTTTCACTAAGAGATGGAAAGCATGTTTGGCAGAATGCACGAGCTCTGGTGGGGTGGGGGAATGAGCGGGAACATGGGTCTAGATTTGTTTTAAAAATAAATAAATAAATTTATGTGAAAAAATTACCATCTTAAAAAATAAAACTCAAAAGCTTCTGTACATCAAAAGAAACAATCAAGGAGTGAAGAGAAATACCCACAAGAGTGGGAGGAAACCTCACACCGCAGAGAACATCTGACAAAACCTTGATTTCCAGAATATATAATATCTCAAAAAACAAAGAAGAAAGAAAACAAATGACCCACTCAATAGATGGATCAAAGAGCTGAACAAAGACTTCACAAGTGAGGAATTAGAGATGGCTGAGAAACAACTAAAAAGTGTTCAACATCACTAATCATTAAGGAAATGCAAATGAAAACCACTTTAAGATATCATCTTACTCCAATAAGACTGGCTAGGATCAAGAAAACAAATGATACCAAGTGCTGGAGAGGTTGTGGGGAAAGGGGAACACTCATCCACTGCTGGTGGGAATGTAAACTCGTACAGCCACTATGGAAAGCAGTGTGGAGAACCCTTGGAAGACTTGGAATGAACTTGCCACCCGACCCAGCCATACCACTCCTGGGCATGTACCCTCAAGACTTACGCCACCACAGAGATACATGCACGGCCATGTTTATTTCAGCTCTCTTCACAATAGCAAAGAGCTGGAACCAACCCAAATGCCCCTCAACTGATGAGTGGATAGAGAAAATGTGGTACATCTATACAATGGAGTTCTATGCAGCAGTAAAGAAAGATGACATCACGAGCTTTGCAGGAAAATGGCTGGAGCTAGAGGACATCATGCTGAGTGAAGTAACACAGTCCCAGAAAAACAAATGATGAATGGTATCCCTCGTCTGTGGATGCTAGTGCTAATTACATAGTTGTAAGTATTTCTTGTGTGGGGCCCCTTGAGCTTTTGTCCAAGCAGTTGGGAGTGATGCATACTGGAAACAACAACAACAACAACAACAACAACAAAAAGGACTGCATCAAAGAACTGATTGGAACACTGAACTTCTGCTCAAAACAGTTAACTTCCACATGGAGAATATTGAGAAAGACTGAGAAAGAGATGAAAAGCATGTTTGGCAGAATGTATGAACTCTGGTGGGGTGGGGGATAGGGTGGGGGACATGGGTCTAGATTTGATAAAAAATAAATAAATAAATAAATAAATAAATAATATCCAGAAAAAAGATCTGAATTTGCTTTCAAGCTAGGTAATTACCCATAGATTCCATTAATTCTTAATTTCTCCATTATCTTGCAATTCCTCTACATATGCTGTATACTGTCACTCACTTTCTACTCTTTATAGAAAAATGATGAGCACTGCTGAAAATAGCAAAAGTTGACAAGAAAAATATGACTACAGAATGCTTACAAGGAGGTAAACTTGAGAGCTAAGCGTGAATGTGCTGACGACAAAATAAAGGATGAATGAATAGATAATTACTTCAAACCCCTTTCTAGTGTACAGGGTTTTGGTACAAAACTTCACAGCAATGTGTATTTCATAAAACCTATACTCTTTTTCAATTGTTGACCTATACCTGGCTAAACCAAGAAGACTTTGTTTTCACTAGATTTAATAAAGAGAGACATTTGCTTACTTGCTTTATTATTTCATATTGATGTGGTAAAATTTATTCAGACTAAGTATTGGCTAATTCATTAAAATGACAAGAGAGCTGAATTACTTGGCAACAATTTCAGTGCTAACGAGAAGATGACTTATTTTAAAAAACTACAGGAATATACATGAACCACAACATGTGGAGTGCTCTGAGGGAAATACATCTAATCTATTCACACCTTAGTATTTTAAAATCCTGGCTTCCTGTATTGCTTTGTTGTATACGTAGATCAGAGTTTGGTCTGTTTTGCTTTATTTGGTATTTTTGTAATAATTATTATGTGTTTTCTCAGGGAAAGAAACCATTGATGACTTTATTTTATTATTTAAAATTAACTTGGACTGTATAGATATTAGACTGTTTTTCCTTAATATGGCCTGGAAAACATAAGATAATAGATTCTAAAATAGGAAAATGAGACTTATTGTGCACACGTTACATTATGATAGAGAGATCCAACAAATAAATGAAAAAAATTACATGGAGATAACAATCATTCTTAAGATTCTGTATTACAATGGAATGAATCTGTCCTATGCAGTTTGACCCAAAAGAACATTTAAGAGTCATTGTAAATTGCCTCCTCAGTATCCTTCCATAAATGGTTTGGTTTAACCCAAAATGTTATTTAACTTATGCTGTGTCATATAGTTTTTGTTAAACTTTCTGTCAGAAATGAGAGTGGTCGGTGAAACTCTGATAGAAGACCATAACCACATATAATGATACTGGAAAAACAAATAGAAACTGCAAAGCAAGCAGCCTGGAGAGGATTTATGGTGATGGCACGTACAAGAACCATTATAACTCAATCAGACAAAATCCCAGCATAGAACTGGGAAATGGGCAGCAGCCCCCAACTCAAGTGAAGGAACTATAGGGAATGATTACTGTGAGGCATGGGAGAGTAGATCTTTAAGGGAGTGACTGTAGATGGGCTGATTACATTCCAGTAGACAAACTTGCACTGAAGGACATGGGGGTACAAATGCATGATGTGACAGGACATGACATATATGACAGAATATCTGAAATCTGATGGGGGAGTGATAGGGAGGAGTTGGGGGCTCTAAGTTTGATTAAGATGTATTATATTAATGTACCATAAAAATTAAGATTAAGAGAAAATACATTAAAAACATACCAACATTGTGTTGTTTATTGAAAGAATATATTAGAAGAAACGTAATCCATTGTTGGAAACCTGATAAAAAACTTAGAGATTGGAATGGGAGGATTAAAAATTAAAGGACCTCTTACTAAAAAATAAGTTCAAGGGATTGTGTGGACTGCATAGTGAGGTCTGTCTCAAATAAGAAATGAAAAGGGCACTATGCACTCAGCTCCATGATATAGCACTTGTGTAGCAGGTTTCTGGCCCTCAGTATCATAAAGAAAGATATACTGAGTGAAGTAACACAGTCCCAGAAAAACAAACAACGAATGGTATCCCTCATCTGTGGATGCTAGTGCCAATTACCCATTTGTAAGTATTTCTTGTGTAGGGCCCCCTGAGCTTTTGTACAAAGCAGTTGGGCGTAATGCATTTTGGAAACAAAAACAACAACAACAACAGAAAAGACTGCATCAAAGAACTGACTGAAACAGTGAACTTCTGCTCAAAACAGTCAACTTCCCCATGGAAAATATTGAGAAAGACTAAGAGATGAAAAGCATGTTTGGCAGAATGCATGAGCTCTGGCGGGGTGGGGAAATGGGTGGGAACACGGGTCTAGATTTGTTAAAAATAAATTAATTAATTAAATAAATAAATAAAGATATAAGACAAAAATGACATTTCACTTCAATTTTTTGTACATTCCAAGTCACCCCTCATCTACATGTAATTGGTTGTCATTCCTGTAATTCTAACACAATGGATAACACTTTCCAACAAAATTCTAACACAATGGCTAACAAATTTCCAACAAAATTTGTAAACACAAAACACTCAACTACTTCATCTTTGGACTAATAATTCTTTCCTTGATCCTTGCCTGGATGCACTGCCCATTTGTTTTGTTCATGCTAAAGTTAGCTGAGGCACAGAATGAGATGCCCTTTCCTACTTAGTACTTTCTATATATAATGCCATCAAGATTGCCGGGACATTACAAAGTACGTTTTATGTCTGGCCTCTTAATCTCTAGGACAGTATTTGGCTGACTACTTTCTCTTCTCCTTTTCTATTTATAGATGAAAAAATCTAACAATGTGGAAACAACCCAAATACTCACTGAAGTGTGAAGGAATAACAACAATGTCTAAATGCATATTGTGAAAATTTATTCATATTTTCGAATTAATGAAATCCTGACACATATTGCTACAAGTATAGAACTTGAAGACATTGTATTTGGTGAATTAAGACACACAGTATGAGGAGGCTGGAGAGATGGTTCAGCAGTTAAGACCACTGGCTGGACCCGGATTCAAATCCCAGCACCCACATGGTGGCTAATAACCATGTATGACCAGTTCCAGAGGATCTGACACGTTCTTCTGCCCTCTCTGAGCATTGCAAGACACACATGCACTGACATGCATGTAGGCACAACACTCATACACATAAAATTTAAAAAATATCTTTAGGAAAAACATCAAATTAATCCTTTCATAAGAAGTTCTGATAATTCTGAACTTAGTAGAAATATGATGTTGAATATAATACTTACTGCCTGAAGCCAGAAAAAATGGTGGTCTGCTGTTTAATAGGAACAAAGTTCAGTTGTAGTCATACAAAAATGCTCTACATTTGAATAATGACAATTTTTGTACAATAATATAAGTATGCTAAAGGCTGCTGAATTATACAATTGTTTGTTAAAATGGTAAGGCTTTTTATATTTATATTATCAAAGTTAATATTTAGAACTAGGGAAACAGAGCGAGACCAAAGCAGAAGTTTGTATTCCCTTCATATGTGTTTTTTCTCTGATCCTTCATCACAGAAAAGGGCAGTACCCATAACTCATCTCCCAGCTGTTCCATATGACATTTAGGAATAATTTCTGACTCTACATCTTTGACTTCCATTGAAAACCCATCATCAAATTCAGCTTGGTTTATCTCCTTAAGTACACATCCCATCTTCTATCACTGCTCATCATCGATACTCCAAGCTTTCTTGACCTAGCCTCATTCCTCATCTCCTTCTGCCAGTAATCCTTTAACCCATCATCTCACTTCTACACTTTGTGATAATCCAGTCTTCCAAGAATAATTATAAAATAACTTAAAGTACTATGTGACTGTACATATGAGATAGCGGAAATAGTCAGACTCATAAAAGTAGATAAAATGATGGCAATTTTCAGGGAGAGGGGATGAGCTAAGTGGGATCAAGATGAAAGATGGACAAATTTGAGAAATACGATGCTGTAGATCACAATAGAGTATTGTGTATTTTAATGTATTTTAAAAGAACAAATGTCGCCGGGCGTGGTGGCGCACGCCTTTAATCCTAGCACTTGGGAGGCAGAGGCAGGCGGATCTTTGTGAGTTCAAGGCCAGCCTGGTCTACAGAGTGAGTTCCAGGACAGCTGGGGCTACAGGGAGACCCTGTCTCAAAAAAGACCCCCCCCAAAATAAACAAATAAATAAATAAATAAATAAAATAAAATAATAAAAGAACAAACATCATGTTAAGTGTATTTTACACATCCGTAGATGTTGAGTATATTATTATGGTGCTGGTGTCATGTGAATATTAATATATACAGACATTTGAAATGTATAAAAATTTAAAATCAGCTACACTTAATAAAGATTAAAAATAGTAAAGCAAGGCATTTATTTGTAATAAAGATCAACACAAGTTAAAATAAAATAAAATAAAAACTAAAAAATTGTTTCATATTACTTCCTTAATTTTTTTTTATCTTTTTGAGACAGAGTCTCCCTGTAGTCCCAGCTGTCTGGAATTCACTGTGTAGACCAGGCTGGCCTTGTATTCACAGAGATCTGCACTTCCTTAAAAATTTAACATACACACAACATTTCATATAATAATTTATTTTTTGAAATATCCTCTCATTCTTTACCTCTTACACGTATGCTTATTTTCATCCCTTCCCGTAAATCTTTTATTCTTGGACTAAAAATAGAGTAAAATGACAATCACTTAGAATGGCCATTGAGTCTAGAGCTTATTTTGACCTTCTAATAATGACATAATATTTCTGAGGTTAAATTCTACTTTCAAGTCTGGTTCGGAGAATGGGACTTATTACCACTTTTATTTTTGTATTAGGTATTAAAGTTTAGTCTTGGGGTTGTCTCTACAGATGTATGAATTGGGATGTCAGACATTTTCCTAACACAGATAGAGATAAGTACTCTATTGAACAAATTTTCTGTAGGGTTGGAGGATTTTCACTGCCAATCTTCAGAAGTCTGTATAGGGTTTATGAGGTTTTATGAAGTGGTCCTTGGGTGCAGGTGTTGGGAGTCATAGTTGGGGCAAGCTGTGATTACTGGAGTCTGGCAAAGGATTCCATGCCATCTACAGGTGGGGATAAGTAGGATGGAAGTCCTGCTGGGGGTCCCAACAAGTTCTCTAGGAGCAAGAGGATATGGAGTTTAACTGGGGATGGGTGTGGATCCTCCAGTCTGTTCCCTACCTAAATGTTAGGATGCCACCTGGTCCTGGAGTGGCATATGGACCTATTTTCTTTATTTTTGTGGTTGGAATTTAAATTATTTTTTGTCATTTTAATTATATTTTATCATATGACAGTATAATTTCCTAAAGCCTCTTTAATTCAGTCATTATATATTTACATTTGTTGGATGCATGTGAAATTCAATTTTAAAACATTTCTAATTTCTGGCTTGAAACCCCCATTTTCCTATAAGTAAAGGTAAAATTTAACTGTTTTTTCAGACTTCAGCATTTTTTTAAAAAATGATAATTTTCAGTTTTGTTAAGTCATAGTTTAAGTCCATAAAGATAAAACATACTCTTCAGTTTAAAAACAAAGTCAATAAATCATCCAATTCATTTGAACGAAAGTGGACTTAGATTATGTAATTCCATAATCAGGCTGGTAATTGTGAAGATCTTCTCCTTAGGTATTTTGTCTTATTCTATCAATGATAAGAAAGTGGCTAAATCTATGATTATGGATTTGTTCTTTTCCAAAGGTTTCCCTTTTATATTCTGAAGCTGCATTAGTGGTTGAATACATGAATGGCATCATGGTGTCTTACTGAAGAATAGGAAGGATGTCTATTATAAAATATGTTCTTAATTCTATTAATGCTTCTTGCCTTAAAAATCTTCATGATTTTGGGGGGCTGGAGAGATAGCCTAGCTATCTAACCAACTGCTCTTGCAGAGGACCTGGGTTCGATCCCCAGTACCCACATGGCGGCTGAGAACTGTCTTTAACTCCAGTTCCAGGGGAATCCAACACCCTCTTCTGACCTCTGTGGCATTGCACAACATGGCTGCACAGACCTACATGCAGGCAGTACATTCATACACATAAAAAATAAATTAAACTAAAAAAAATTTTCATGATTTTTATTGATTTCCATCAATTTAGTTTCTGTTTGAATTTTTGGTCTAGGTTTGTATTTCCAGAGTTAGATCTTCATTAATTAATTTTTTTTGGCCACTTAGTAATAGTCATTCCTTTCTTCTGTTCTTTGTATGGCTTCAAGTATTTTCTGATGGATTGGTTTTCTGGACATGTACTCTTTCATCTTATTTACAGCCTGAAAGATTGGTTTTCCTCCTTCAGCTGTAAAAGGCATTTTTCTGGCTAAAGTAATCTAGGTTGGCAACTATAGTCATTTAGAACTGGGAATACTTTGGTCTAAGCTCTTCTGGTTTTCATCATTTTTATTAAAAAGTCAGCTGTAATTCTTTTTTAAATACTTTTATTGATGATTTGTGTATTTCATACATTATCTTTCAGTCCAATTTAGAGACATTCCCCTCTCCCTTCCCCCCACCCTAGTTCATGCCTTCTTCCATACATGTCTTGCATCTTTCTCTCAGTCTTTCCAAAGTCTTTCACTGCAGAGGCGTGTTGTCTGGGGCCGAATGTAACTGGATCAGTCAGTTCTTTGACCCAGTACTTATGTTGTTTTTTTGCTTTGATTTCCTACAACATATGTCTATATAACTATCACATATGAATCAAAATTATGACCTTTGAGAATAAGCTGTATGTTGATTCCAGAATATGTTTAAGCATTCACATTTCCCCCTTTAATTTTATATTACTCTAAGATATGAATATGTACCTTCCATCCACATACAGTAATTACAGAGTCTGAAAATAAGTGGTCAGTCAATTCTAGAGCCCATTAAGAGATTCACATTATAACAGCACAGTTGCCTTCACATAAAAGGAAATGTAACAATAATGTTCAGCTTGCCTTTTAACCGGGAATTTTGTGTTAGCATACACAAATGATGGTAACCATTTTTGAAATTCACATTTTTCCCCTTTAAATACCTAGTAGTAAGACAAACTGATTATATATATATATATATATATATATTTAATAATTGGGTAATTGTGAATATCTTCTCCTTAGGTATTTTTTCTTATTCTATCACTGATAAGAAAGTGGCTAAATCTATGATTATGGATTTGTTCTTTTCCTGAAAGCAACTGTACCATTGCAATGTGAATACCTTAATGGCATCTAGAATTAACCTAACACTTATTTTCAGACTTTGTAATTGTGGTATATGGGGGGGGTATGTATGCACACTTTAGAGTAATATAAAATTAAAGTCAGCTGTAATTCTGATGGATTTCCCTTTATATGTGACTTGTTTTTCTCTTGTAGCTTTCAGTATTCTTTGTTTTGGGCATCTAGTGTTTTTACTATGATATGGTGTGGGGAATTTCTTTTCTAGTCTTGTTTATTTGGTGTTCTGTGTGCTTCTTGTATTTGTATGTGTATGTCTTTCTTCAATTTGGGGAAAATTTCTTCTATGGTTCTGTTGAAGATCTAGTCAATATCATTATCCTGGGATTCTTCTCCTTCCTCCCTCCCTATGATACATAGGTTTGAATTGTTAATAACATTTTCTTCATATATTCAGTGTGTAAATTTTTTTTATATTCCCCAAAACTTTTGTCTATATTTCAAATTCTTGTTCTCATATGAGCATAAAATGCTGTGGTTTTATATTTTCATTGTGAAATAACGGTATTTTGTTTTGCTCTTTGTTTAAATAAACCTGTCTTTTACCATTGTACTCTTTTATTGCCATATTTAATTTGTGTTCTCTTTCCTTGATTTAAGTACTTATTATCTCATTTCGTATTCTTTCTTCCTTAAATCATATTTTGTATTTTTGGAGATCAAACACAGGGCCTCATGCATGCAAGGCAAGCAGTCTACCAAGTGAGCTATAACCATAACTTCCTGTGATCATTAAGGGTACTCTAACAGCATATTGGAATCACAGGAAGTCTTTAATCCACTCCAAAGCAGGAGCAGACATTAGCAGCTTCATATTTGTGTTGGAAGAAAGGTTTCTGGTACATCATATGAAGTCACATTTGAAATAAAACACAGCATAAATATATTTAACGAGAGTTCAGCTGAGGAATGAAGAGAACAGTTGCCAAGGAATAATCAAATACCGTAGTAATCAGACTTTATATAATTCTACCTTGGTTTCCACAGACAATAAGTTCTAAGATTTCTGTGTTTATAAAAATCTTCAGATGTTCGAATTCATGTATGAAATGGCATTATATTTGGGTATTACCTGTGCATGTCCTCCTACATACTTTAAGTAATGCCTAGGACACATATAATGCTAATGCATTGTAAATGTTAGATAAATAGCTATGCTCTATTGGTTAAGGAATATTGGCAAGCAAAGAAGTGTACATTATTGATCTGGAGTTGGTGGAATTTACAGATGTGTACCTCAGAGATATCAAGGATTAGTTATATTTATAGTATTATTTAATTGGTACCACTAGAAAGTAGCATAGTATTTTACACTTAATAGTTTTAAAAATATCATTCATACATTACTTTCAAATGCTATTGCAGAATTAGAATATTTTAGAGATAGTTATATACCTTCCAATTTTTGTGATATGTTTGTACATTTGTTCTAAGCAATGTCCAATTTTTAAATAATAAAAAAGGTGGATTGCCAAATCTAAAATGAAACTCATCTGTTTTGCATACACTTGATACCCATACCCTGAAAATAATTTTATACAATATTTCACAACATTTTATGTATGAAGAGAAATAGTATTATGAACCATAGATCATATACATATGTACATATATGATCTATGGTGTATATGTATATATACACCATAGATCATATATGTATGTGTATATATATATATATACATATATATGACATATATCTATATAAACCCTACATTTGGAGAGTCTGTTGTTAAGAATCACCAATTATGAATATATGTACTACCTTTGGCTACCCATAACTACTTCATGGTAAAATAATGAGAAATCACATAGAGTGAAAACATCATTTAAAGGTAGGCTAACAGCATATTGGAATCACAGGGAGCCTTTAATCCATACCAAAGAAGGAGCGGATAGCAGCAGCTTCATGTTTGTGTTGGAAGAAAGGCTTCTGGTACTTCATAAGAAGTCATATTTGAAGTAAAACATAGCATAAATATATTTAATGAGAATTCAGCTGAGGAATGAAGAGAACAGTTGCCAAGGAATAATCAAGTATTGTAGTAGTCATATGCTTTAGTTTGCTTATGGTGAGCATGAATCCTACAGAGAAAATGTTTGGGAATATAATCAGGATTATATTGCTGGGAATCCATTCCTTTTTAGCTTAATGATATAAAGACAAGATATTGACTCCTTTTGTGCGATGAAGAAATAAGATTTTTTTTAAAATTTTTTATTTATTTCTGTATGTGTATCAATGTACTGTCTGCATGCAGGTCTGTGCACCCGTGTCGTGCAATGCCGCGGAGATCAGAAGAGGGTCTCGGTTTCCCCTGGAGCTGGAGTTCTCCGGGAATTGGAGTTTCAGACAGCTCTCGGCCGCCATGTGGGTGCTGGGGATCGAACCCGAGTCCTCTGTAAGAGCGGTCGGTGCTCTTAAGCGCTAGGCCATCTCTTCAGCCCCCAGAAATAAGATTTTTCTAAAACAATAAGTTAACCTTTTGTGTTCCTGCCACATTAGTACACTGAAGCACCAATATTCTCTTCTTGGTATTCTTAATAGCTTATAAGAGCTATCACATAGTTGTAATCAATGTATTTCTGATGAAGGAATGCCAAAACAAGTAAGAGTAATTATTAAAATTATGGACTTCTAGCACTAACTTTTCATCAATATTGACCTCGGAGAAAATATCAATGAATCTGTGTACTGTTGCATAATCAGCAGATCCTTATCACCAGAAATACACATATTTTTACAGTGAGTTTCTTATGTGTCAGAAATATCATGCTGAATATTCAATACATTGTGATCTTTGATTGTTTTATGATCATACCATTAACTGGCAGGTGTTCACTGAAATGCTGGTAAATCGATGCTTGCAATATATCACTGAGACCCTTTCCGTTTTGTTTTGTTTTGTTTTGCTTATTTTTGAGACAAGGTCTCCTGGCAATCCCAGGAAAGGTATGGAACTTGCTACATGCCATCTCACAAAGATCCGCATACTTCTGCCCTGGGTGCTAGGATTAAAGGCATATGCTACCACTGCTGGCCCAGACCTTTATTTTAAATCTTATATGATGTTTTTCTATTTTAATTAATCTTTCCATCACTTTCAATATGACTTCAGTAACATACTAATTGATTTCTTTAGAGAATTTATAATATCCATTTCAACAAAATATCTTTAAGAAAATGTTTTGCATTTATGCTTTTGAGAGTGTCTCTAACAGCTTGATTTTATGTGATGTTTTTAAATATATACCCTGTTTATTTTAATTTTTATAATTCTGTGTATGTGTTTCTGTATGGTGTGTGCATATGTATGCACATGCATGTAAGGGTGAGCTTGCCCTAATGGGCATGTGCTGAAGCCAGTGGTTTTTATCAGAATGCTTTTCCCTAAATCAATTTTCTACTTTATCATTGGAGACAGAGCCTCTTCCTCAACCTGAAACAGCATTTTGGCTAGAGTGAATGGTCAGTGATGTGTTTGTTTTTTTATTATTATTATTTAATGTTCAGGTTGCTCATGACCCAAGTACCTAAGATGCCAGACCTTCACAGTGACCAAAGACCAACATAGGGCAGTTTTACAGAATTTGTCTCATGCCAGTGAAGACTAATGATGCAGATTTTTGTGTAGTGTGCAAACTGGAATTAGGCTTTAAGGAAGAATTACTACAGAAAATTGAGAATTTGGGTGCTGGAGAGATGGCTCAGTTGTTATAAGCAGAGGACTTGGGTTTGGTTTTAGCACCCATAAGGCAGCTAACCACCATCCAGTTCCAGGATATCTGATACTCTATTCTGACCTCTGTAGACATTGCACAGCTTGGGTGCACTTCAATATGTTCAGGCCATATACTCATACACATCAAATAATTTTTTTCAGTTCAAAATTGACCAAAATTGGGAAAACCTGGGTAAATCCTGTTTAAATTGCTTAATTCTCTGTGGTATCATAGTTTGAGCCAATGGAGAATCTCCACACTGTATGTGTGTCACCCTGGCCCACTAGGGGAGATGATCATGGGTTGATTATATGCTGTTCCCTCACATGGGAGTTGCTTTACTGGGTCCATTTCTGACTTGTTTTTAGTTAGCTACTAACCTTGACTCTCTGCTAGCTGTTCACTGTCTGATGCTGCTATATCCGGTTTTGCAGATGTCTCAAGTGTTGTTGATTATACTAAACTCGTTAGTTTTCACATTTACATAACTAGACTCTAGATTTACTATGGTAGAGAATTAGCTCTACCACAACAAACATGATGTATTCTTAACTTCCCAATATTTATTTTTCTGTCCATGGAGTATTCTGGGGTGATTGATGAAAGCTTATTTTTATAAGTTATTCTTACTTAAAATTTAGTCTGCTACAGTTAACAGGATTAAAAAAAAGAATATATGAAAAGATAGGAGTACCTTATACATAGTGTTGGAAAGCTTCAGTTGTTAGCTTGATCTACCTGGGAAGAGGGAACCTCAATTGAGGAATTTCCTATGTAGGATTGACCTGGGACATATTTTGAGGCATTTTCTTGATAGCTGAGTGATATGGGTGGTGCCACTCCTGAGCAAATGGCTCTGGGTTGTATAAGAAAGCAGGCTGAACACAGGACACAGAAGAGAGCCAGTAATCAGCATTTCCCTGTAGTCTGTGCTTTAGTTCCTGTCTCTATGTTGCTGCTTGAGCTACCATTCATTTTCCCTTAATGAAGGACCATACTGTAAGCTGAAACAAAGACTTTCTTCCTGTTTTGGTTATAGTGTTTTGCAATAGAAAAACTAAATAAGATGCATGCTCTTCAAAAGCTTTGGGGAGATGAGGGACAGTCACCCTGCCATCACTAGTACTAAGCCTTGTCCTAGTTTGGTTACCTCATACCCAATTACAAGGTCTTTTATTCATCTTCCTTAGAGTTACAGACTTTCCATATTAAACCACAATGTTCCTTTTAACCTTGGCCTTTCTTCTCAGCTCATCATATGCTATCAATTTGCAGTTTCCCTTATGGGTTACTTTTCCTTACTATCTTAGCTCTTCCCTCACCAGGAATACCCTGGAATCTACCTTATACTTTGTACAGTGCTGAAACTGTGCTGCTGTGTGGAGTTTGGGATTCTGAGGATGGAGCTCAGGTCCCTCATGCTTGTGCTGTATTTTACCCATTGACCAATTTTCCCAGCCATTTTCCTCATTTTCATTATCACTTTATCCACAACAGTTTCTTCAACATTTTGCGCATTTTAGTAAATATAGTTACACCACAGAGAAAAATGAAACATACAACGAAAATATGAATGAATAAGCCAGATAGGACTCGCCCATATGTGAAGCATCTTGAGGAAATAGTCACAATTGTCTTTAGCTTGTATAGGGATCACTTCATTACATTCTGAGGGTATAGTTGAATGGGGCATCTGGCTTCACATGGAAAAGGTCTAGCTTGAGGGGTCTAGAGAAAGCATTTCTCTTGATGATATTGAATAAACTGTGAATTATATAACTCGGATTTGAATGAAGCCTATCACATTAGGTCAGGTGTCTAAACTTTTTTTTTTATTTTGTTGCATTTCAGTTATTAGATTTTCAGATTAAGAATGTTCAATCTGTGTTAATTTTAATCTGAATGGGTCAGTTTAAAATTATTTATTCACATAATTACTCTTGTTTTTCTCATACTTGTGTGTCCACATTTCTTTGTAATGTCAAGTTCTTCCTGAAGAAGTAACACTAGTATTTCTTTGAATACTATCCTGGAGGGAATGATTGTTTTTCTAAAAAAAAAAAAAAAAAGGATTTTTCCTGCATATTCTTGATGGCTACTTAAAACTTTATTTCGGGCTGGAGAGATGGCCTAGAGGTTAAGAGCGCCGACCGCTCTTACAGAGGACCCGGGTTCGATCCCCAGCACCCACATGGCGGCCGAGAACCGTCTGCAACTCCAATTCCAGGAGAACTCCAGTTCCAGGGGAATCCGAGACCCTCTTCTGACCTCTTCTGACCGTGTAGGCGTTGCACTACACGGGTGCACAGACCTGCATGCAGACAGTACATTCATACACATACAGAAATAAATAAAATTAATAATAAAAAAAACTTTATTTCATGTATATGAGTATTTGCTTACATGTATGTACATACACTATGTTTGTATTCAATACCCATGAAGGCCAGAAGAATGCGTGAGATCCCCTGGAACTGAAGATACAGAACGTTTTGTTTCAGTGTGTAGGTGTGAGAAAATGAATCCTGATGTTCTGTGAGAGTAGCAAGTGCTCCTTAACGGCTGAGCTGACTCTTCCATCCTTTGAAGATTACTTTTATAAACAAGAATTTTAGGTCATCAGGTATATTTCTTAGAATTTTGTGATAACTGTTTTTTCCACTGTAGATCGTCTCTCCGGTAGCTTTGGCTTATTTTATTTACTCTGCTGTTCTTTATCTTTTTATTATTGGCTGTCATTTCTTTTGATCATTTGAGAACTTTTGAAGATCAAGCAGAAAGTAACATATGTAGAGACCGTAAAAGCACTGAGTGATTCAACACTCTAAGAAGTTTTCAACTCCTATTTGGAAGACAGCTGGAGACATGTGTAACAAGACTCATATATCTTACAATTTAAATCTTTTTTTCTTTTATGTGTATGAGTATATTGGATGCATGCATGCTAATGCAGCTGTGTCACACAATGCCTATGAAGGTCAAAAAAGAGTGTCAGATTCCCCTGGAACAGGAATTATGGGTGGTTGTTAGCTGCCATGTATATTCTGGGAATTGAACCTAGCTCTTCTGCAACAGCAGTTCTTAACCCTTAAAGCTTCTTTAGCCCTGACGAGGTTTTTACTGAGATTTCAAGTTGCCACTAGTTGTTCATTTTTAAAAGAAAATGAGTGCTTTATGATGCTCTGAGCTTCAAATATTGGTATACTTTCCTAAGTAGCAAGATTTGTTGAAATAAAGTAAATATTATAAATATTAAAAATACTATGTCAGGTAAGCTCCCATCTTCTAGGTTACGTTGCTTCCTAAGTACAAGAAGACTATAGATGATTTTGCCTTTAAAATTTTTAACTTGTGTTTCCATAAAGGACTTAAACTTTGCAAATGTAACATGGAAAAGCCCATATATTTGGATTTTGATACCTGTACATTTCCAATCTATCAATCTTTTATTGATAAGGTATTTTCATGGTACTTCATCAATAGACTCTAAGTTGGCAAAATTTGACCCTCAATATTCAAATCCATCAAGTGTTTCAGGGAAAAATAAGTGCTAACAATTCAGAATGTTTTTCTCTCCTTTTGTAATTTAAGGGCTTCCTAGCCGTTTTATTCATATCGTTCTGATGCATTTAATTCATCAAGTTAATTCAAGTTTTTGAAATTCATTTAGCATTGTATAGACTTCCCAGACATACTGTATTTTCCCTAAAATTATAAACATCAGACCTAGTTTCAGTCAAAGGAACTTTGAAGTTGGTAGAATACTATAATCTCTTTCAAACCCTCTTCTGCAGTGAACTGCCTATAATTTTAAGTAATTCTTCAAAGATAGTAAATGACAAAGAAAAAAAAAAACCTAGAAACTAAAGCAAAGTAACTTATGGTGCCACCTCACTCTGTTTTATTCATTAACTCAAGACTATGTTTGTGGTAGAGTTAATGATGAGAGAAAAAGAGAGTGAGAACAAGAGACAGAGACTAGTATTGATGTGGGAAATACAGAATTAAATACAAAAATTGGGTAAACTGTAATGGAAGAATAGAACAAATTAAAGAGAGCACTATACTGCTAATTACCCAAGAGATATTGATTGCAGAAAACTGATTTCTTCATAAAGTTGAGGAACAAATGGAAGAAGATAAGATTACTTTAAGACTGATGTGTGTGGAACTGACATCATAATCTAAGACTCAGAAGTCTATCCATATTGCACGTTTACTTCTGGAAATTTGACGATACTCATAAAAAGCTCAAAGACCTGGGCTTCACATCCAGAAGAGTAACAGGTCAGGCAATTAAGCTGGTATCTCAGACACTCAAAGTGAAATTGATCTTCGGTGAGTTAAAAAATAAAGGTGAGGATGTATTAAAACTGTTATAGCTGTAAATTAAAAAAAAAAAAAGCAGATATTCAGGAAACTCCAACATACCTGGCTGGTAGAATGTATACAAGATTTCCAGATTTCTAGTCATTCTCATATCTCACAACCCTATAACCTTACAGAAAAGAGACTGCTACAGCAAAAATTTGTGCTTATATAAACCGCAGTCTTAATAAGAATGAATTTTTGAGGCTGAGACTCAGTAACCTAAAATAGAGATACACCATACATGTATTAGCTTTTCCCATGAAAAGAAATAAATTTTCAGAAATAAATCAATTTTCAAATTGTAATAGTGAAGAATGAAGAGAAACACATTAGTAATTAATATTTAATTGATAGTTTTCTCCGGTAGAACTTTTGGAATTGATACTGATGGCTTTTTTGATCCAGGTAGACTCTGGGAACCGGGTGAGCCAGGCTGACTGTGTACAAATGAGCCAGGCTGACTGGTCTTTTCTGTTGTGCTTTTAGCCTGATCTTTTGGCTTTGCTTCCCTACATTTCTCTCCCTTCTTTGGAGGGAGAAGAAGGTAAAAAAGACAAGACAGTAAAATAATCAAAATAATGATCAACAAGAGACACAGGTAACAAAACATCTTCTCTGTCTTTTTCTTTGGAGGTGGGCCACTGTCAACACTGCCTCCAAAGCCTCTTGTCAAGCAGTTAGGAGGATCACACAAATAATTGCAATGACAGTGATGCTTATTGTTGCAGACGCCCCTCTTATTACAGAATTCAGGGGAACAATTTCTGTCCAATACAGATATATGAACACAGTGCTTACGGATGCAGATGCCTTCAGGAACACACTCTGTGCCATCCTGCACATCACCAGTGTTTGGCAAATGCGTCCCAAGGTGATAATCGGTACCCCAGCAGGTTACGTTATGGATATGGGCAAAGTGCACAGTGTGGTGATTTTCCATTCTGGGAACTTTTGTCACATTTTCACACTGAATTTTCCCACACAGGCTGTCTCTAACATCACATTTTATAAACTTAACTCCCTGCATACCACAATTCCCAAAACGATCACCTTTTGTGTTGATTTCTTTGTAGCAGTTCTCATTTGCAGTGTTTGCATCCTTACCAAAAATCGGCATACACTGTTCATTGCGGTCATTACATCGCTTTTCATAGCAGTAGGCTGTATCATCATTACAGGGAATTCCATCTTCCACATACACATCATCTGGACATTTATGGGATGTTCCATTACACCACTCTGGAAGATCACATATGTTAGCTTCTTTTCTGCACTCTTCCCCTGATGGTAAAAATTGGCAGTTTTTACAGCAAAGTCCAAAGGCACAAGCAGATCCTGAACTCAGAGTACAGTTTGGCATACAATGAAGATCCTTTGCACAGCACTGTAAAGGCCCACAGTGACAGTCCTCTTGTTCTTCAACCACACCGTTTCCACAGCATGTCACATTAAACATATCCTTTGTGTACATATTCTCCATCAAACAGCTTGTATCTTTTATAATATATTTCCAGAAAGAATCATAACTACAATTGCTAAACTTAGGGGTTGGTGGGTTATCTATATGCATTATACATTTAGGGTGTGCACATTTGCACCATTTTGCATTGTGCTGCATGCCCAAGTTATGGCCTAAATGATGAGCTACTCCAAATGAAGAAAGGGCCAAAGTTCTCTCTATGAAAGTCATAATCGCACAACTCTGATTTGGATCACACATCCTGCTTGTTTTACCAAGGCCACTTAATCCTCTTAAGTGCCTATTTATGAAAAGATGTTAGTGTCATATTTAGTCTGTCCTGAATGTTTGCATTTTTCCACCTACAATATATGTTTAGAGATTTTCTTACATCATCTATTATAATTTGATTTTTGTCTTCCAAATCTCCAAACCAACCAATAATACTTTAATACCAAGAACATCATAAATGGAATCCACTATGTTTACCACAGTAAAAAGATTTGCAAGCACCGTTGTGTCATTTCTTCCATAGTGATCATACAGACCCTTTTCAATAATCACTACTTATTCAATAGTTCTAAAATGGACCCACCAAACTTTCATAATGACTTTGCCTCAGAGTAGTGTCACCAGTCTTTTGAAAGTCTATTTGATCTTCTATAAGGTTAGAACTAGTTACAGACTTTGTTTTATTACTGGCTATCTTATATACCAGATGTTCAAATTGCTTAGAAAACTTCAGGAGCATGATTTCATAAGCAGTGTTATTTATCTCAAATATTCCTTGAAAGCCTCCAGAACAGGTATTGAGGGAAACTATTGATTCTGAGTCTCCTTCCACATAACCATGATAGTAGCAGTCATGATGGATAAAAGGCTCATCTTTAAGGAGAGAACCCTGGTCAGTATAGGTGAAGACTGGGAGGTGTCTAGGAAGAAGAAAATTCTTGACTTTCATGTGAATGATTTTTCTTTGGCCCAGAATTCTCAGGCTATAGGAGATCCAATCTGGAGGCTTCATGTTTTTGGCTTTTCCAGTTAGCTTCAAGGGAATCACCACTTCTGTGGGACTGTGATAGTGCTGGTGTCCAGCTTGGGTGAGTTCAGTAAAAGAGTGAAATGCCCAAAACCATTGTAACAATACCAAAGTCTTCATGTATAATAAGGCTTCAATCATAATCATTCTTTTTTTTTAATTTTTATTGATGCTTTGTACAATTCATACATTGTTTTCCAATTCAGTTCAGGCACATTTCCCTTTCCCTTCCCCCCCAACCCCACCCCATCCCAGATCATGCATTCTGCCATAAGTGTCCTGCATCTTTCTCTCAGTTTTTTCAGTTTTTAGCTATAAGTGATAATCCATGAGTACAAGCATCCTTCGTGCAAAACCAATCTGCAGGCTGTTGTGCCCAAACCCTCACAGCCCCACCATCCAGTGGTGGGTGATGGTTGTTGATCAATCAAGTTGATCAAATGAGTGTCCAGACTACATGGCTGTAGTTTCACCATTCACCCCAATTGCAGCCCTTACATTCTACCATGCTCCCTCTTCCACAGATTGTTCCCTAGGCTTAGAAAAGGGGCACAGGTGGATGAGAAGCAAAACAGTCCACTCTCACTGGAGCTGTTTTCTTGGACTCTGGTCAATTCTGGCTGTTTCCTTTCATGGGCTGACAGCTTGTCCAGGAATAACCTTTCGATCCTACTAATGAAGCACAAGCAATTAGATATATGGGTATTTAAACAGCACTAATAGTTATGGTAGGTTAATTTGGCATAGACACATATGTTTGGATGATATGTTAATCCATGAATTACATTTTTTCCCCTGTTAAATATGACAGGGTCTTACTGTGGCTTATAACATCTCCTAACTTGTAGAGGATGTAAGCTTGTGGCATCAGCCATGGGTTATTCCTCCAAGGAGAGAGCCAATAGCCAATTAGATTTGGGATATACAGGCACATGGCTGCCTCTGCTGCACAGTATTTCCAGGCAGGTGAGGTGTAGCTGGTGCT
>VZQC01015677.1:1047399-1139644 GCA_009823505.1 Rhizomys pruinosus
GGGGGGGGGGGGGGGGGGGGGGGGGGGATTGCGCACCTGACCTAGCCCACGCCGGTACCTCTGGGACGGGGACCCCAGAAAGAGGGTTCAGAGCGAGACCCTCTCCCAGCTGCCTCTCTGCCAGACCTCCCCACCCATAGCTGTGTACCTGGCACACGAGTAATGGCGTCTTGCCTGGAACTCAGGAGCCTGCCCACAAGTCTGCTAGCCGGGACCAGAGCAGAAGTAAACACGACAACACGACTCTCTGTTCATTCTGCCGAGGAAGAGCGTGGTCCCTCTGGGACGGGGACCCCAGAAAGAGGGTTCAGAGCGAGACCCTCTCCCAGCTGCCCCTGTGCCAGACCACCCCACCCATAGCTGTGTACCTGGTGCGCAAGTAATGGCATTTTGCCTGCAACTCAGGAGCCCACCCACAAGTCTGCTAGCCAGGACCAGAGCAGAAGTAAACATGACCCTCTGTTCACTCTGCCGAGGAAGAGCATGGTCCCTCTGGGACAGGGACCCTGGAAAGAGGGTTCAGACTGAGACCCTCTCCCAGCTACCCCTGTGCCAGACCACCCCACCCATAACTGTGTACCTGGTACGTGAGTAATGGCATCTTGCCTGTGACTCAGAAGCCTGCCCACAAGTCCCATCATAATAATTCTTAATCCATGCAATAAAAAAATTGGTTCAGAGAAGAAGATGGTTCCAGAGTCATAGTTATTGTGGATCTTTCCTTTGAGTTGATCAGTGTGCCATGGTAACCACTAGGTGTCTAGCCTCTGGCGGGACTGAATAACTGGCCTGTATCCCTGTAAATTAAAAAAAAAAATAGACATGGATGAATATCGTTATGAAAGAGTATAGTTTGGAGGAAAAAAAGACAACAAATAAGAAGTTGATTGTTGGGGTGCAGTGCAAGTCTGGTAAGGCAGACATGCCTTGAGGTCTGAGGACCCTACACTGGCACCTGGAATCTCCCAGCATGGGAATCAGAGAGGACCTAGGCATGGGTGCACCTAGCCAGGGTTGCAGGTCAACAGGGTACTGGTGGTGCTGTGGTGTGAACTATGTAGCAGGCGTAGTGTTGGTGAATCTAATCTGCACAGCCAAAGTTGAGGCACCAGAATCTGAAAATGCAAACAAACAGAAAAACCAAATCTGCATGCCAAGGAAACAATGAAAAAACAACATGAAAGAAGCTCATCATAAATCCACACCAAACTCTACCAGTCCGACAGAAGATTCCTGTACTGAGATCTCCCTGGAAGGAAACCAAGACACAGACCTTAGAAGAAAAACTATGGACATATTCAAAGAAATCAAAGAATATAAGAACAAATCAGAGAACTAAGGGGAGAAAGTGAAAAACTCAGGAAGGACTTACAAGGAAAAGATTGATAAACACTGTAAAGAACTAGAGGGAGAGAATGACAAACTCCAAAAAGAACTAGGGGAAGAGAAACACAGACTCCACAAAGAATTAGTGGAAGAGAAACACAATGTCCAAAAAGAACTAGAGGGAGAGAAACACAAACTCTGGAAGGAAGTGGAAAAACTGAAAAGATCCCAGGCTAAAATGAAAAAGGCAAAGCAAGGAGCTACCAGTAGAGAATGACAAGCTCTAAAAGGAAATGGAAATACTAAAGAAATCATAGGAAGAAATGAAAAAGGAAATGGAACATTCATCCAATCAACAGGAAAGGATGGGAAAAAGCTTCAGAAGCAGAACGGATGAAGCAGAAAAATGGAATATCAGACCTGTGGGAAAACACAGAACATCTAAAGTGTTCAAGTGAAAAAAAAAAAAAAAAAAACTACAAGAGTGGAGTAACCAGGAAATATGGGATACTATGAAAAGACTAATTTTCCACAATATAGGGATAGAGGAAGGAGAAGAATCCCAAGACAATGGTATTGATCAGATCTTCAATAGGATAGAAGCAGAAAATTTTCCCAAACTGAAAAAGACAAATTTGTACAAGAAATACAAAAAACACCAAATAGACAAAATCAGAAAAGAAACTCCCCATGCTATATCATAGTTAAAACACTACATTCTCAAAACAAAGACAAAATACTGAAAGCTACAAGAGAAAAACAACAAATTACATACAAGGGGAAACCCATCAGAATAACACTTGACTTCTCAGTGTAAACTACAAAAGCCAGAAAAATGTGGACCAAAGTATTCCCAGTGCTAAAGGACATAAGATACAAACCCAGGTTACTATACCCAGCAAAAATATTGATTATAGTTGAAGGAGATTGAAAAATCCTTCATGACGTAAACAAGATGAAATAATACATGTCAATAAAAACCGACACCAGAAAATACTCGAAGCAATCCAAAGACCAGAGGAAAGGAGCAACTTTCCCCAACCAAATAGAGAAACTAATAAAACCATAACAGTGCAAATACAAACCTTGACCAAGAATGCAAACAAAGAATAAGTTGAAAGGAAGCAACACACATCTCTCAATAATGACCTTAAATATCAATGGGCTAAACTCCCTAATCAAAAGACATAAACTGGGAGAGTGGATTAGGAAACAGAATCCATCTATATGCTGCCTACAAGAAACCCATCTTACCCTCAAGGATAGACACCAACTCAAAGTGAAAAGATAGGAAAAATTATTCCAAGAAAATTGTACCAAAAAGCAAGCAGAATATGCTATTCTAATATCAGACAAAATAGTCTTCAGAGTAAAGTCAATCAAAAGAGACAAAGAGGGCCATTACATCCTTATCAAAGGAACAATTAACCAAGAAGACATCATACTCTTAAATGTTTCTGCACCAAACTCAGGTGCACCAAAATATATAAACATAATCCTGCAGGTCTTCAAGACACAGATTAATCCCAACACATTAATAGTGGGGGACTTCAAAACCCCACTGAGCCCCTTGGATAGATCAACTGGACAAAAAATAACAGAGTGACATTAGAACTGAACAATACAACACAACAAAAGGACCTCACAGACACATACCAAATATTTCACCCAAACACTAGAGAATATACTTTCTACTCAGCACACGACAGAACATTCTCCAAAATAAACCACAGACTGGGACACAAAAAAAACCTTGACAAATATAAAAGGATTGAAATAATTTCATGCATTTGATCAGACCACAGTGCAATAAAGCTCAATATTAACATCAGAATAAGCCCAACAAGCTACAAGAACACATGGAGACTAAGCAACACAATCCTGAATAATGAATGAGTTGAGTAAGAAATAAAGACTGAAAAAAAAGTATTCATGGAACTAAATGAAAAAGAGAATACAACACAACAAAACCTGTGGCATACTTTAAAAGCAGTCCTAATAGGGAAATTTATATCCCTAAGTGTCCACATTAAAAAACAAACAAACAAACACAGAAAGCTGTAGAGTGTGGTGCCACACTCTTTTAATCCTAGCAATTGGGAGACAGATGCAGGCAGACCTCTGTGAGTTCAAGGCTAGCCTGCTCTGCATAGCGAGTTCCAGGCCAGCTGAGACTAAAAGGGAAAACAACAACAACAATAAAAACATAAAGGGAACAAATAAATGATCTAACACTACAATAAAAACACTTGAGAGACAACAAACCAACCCTAAACCCAACAGACAGGAAGAAATATCAGAGCATAAATCAATGAAATAGAAACAAAGAAAACAATACAAAAAAATCAATGAATTCGAAAGCTGGTTCTTCAAAAAAGATAAACAAGTTAGACAGACCTCTAGCCCAGTTAACCAAAAGAAAAAAAGAGTAACTCCAAATTAATAGTATTCATGATGAAAAGGGAAACATCACACCAGATAGAAAAGATCCAGATAATCATATGATAATACTTCAAAAATCTATACTCTACTAAGTTTGGAAACCTAAGAGAAATGGAAGAATATCTGAATTCCTGGTAACAAGCAAAGCTTAAACAAGAAAAGGCTGACAGTTTAAACGGACTCATAACATTTGAAGAAATTGAAGATGTAATAAAAAAAACCTCCCAACTAAAAAAAAAAAAAAAAAAAATCCCAGACCCAGATAGTTTCACAGTAGAATTATTTTTTTTAATTTTATTTTATTTATTTTTGTATGTGTATAAATGTATTGTCCGCATGCAAGTTTGTGCACCCATGTTGTACAATGCCGCGGAGGTCAGAAGAGGGTGTTGGATTCCCCTGGAACTGGAGTTCTCCTGGAATTGGAGTTTCAGATGGTTCTCGGCCGCCATGTGGGTGCTGGGGATTGAACCCAGGTCCTCTGTAAGAGCGGTCAGCGCTCTTAACCCGCTAGGCCATCTCTCCAGCCCCTCACAGTAGAATTCTATAAAACATTTAAAGAGGTCTTACAACCTTTACTACTCAAATTTTCAGAAGGATACAGAGGGAAATCTCCCAAACTCCTTCTATAAAGCCAGCATCACTCTAATACCAAAACTATACAAAGACACAACCAAAACAAAAAACAACAACAAAAAAAACTATAGACCCCATCTCATTAATGAACACAGATGCAAAAATTCTCAACAAAATACTTGAAAATTGCATACAGACCCACATCAAAAAGATCCATCATGATCAAGTTGGTTTCATACCAAAGATGCAGGGATGGTTCAACATATGTAAATAAAAAAATATCATAAAACACATAAATGGACTGAAAGACAAAAATCACAGAATCATTTCAATTGATCCAGAAAGAGCCTTTGACAAGATCCAGCATCCCTTCATGTTTAGAGGGAATTGGACTGAAGGGAACATTTCTAAATGTAATCAAAGCTATATACAACAAACCCATAGCGAACACCATCCTAAATGGAGAAAAATTAGAATCATTCCCCTTAAATGTGGGAACCTGGCAAGGCTGCCCCCTATTGCCATTCCTCTTCAGTATAGTGCTTGAAACACTTGTTAGGGCAATAAGGCAAGAAAGGTAAATAAAAGGAGTACTACTCAGAAAAGAGGAAGCCAAACTATCCCTCTTTGAAGATGATATAGACAGCATGACTCAACTCCCAGGGCCAAATCCTAAACAATTTCATCTCTAAATCCCACCTAATGGGCGTGGCCAGGGAGGTCCCATTGGTTTAGAATGCTACCCATCTTAACTAAATTTTCCCACAAAACTCCACCAGAAAACTCCTAGAAACAATTAAGAGTTTCAGTAAAGTGGCAGGCTACAAAATTAACCTAGAAAAATCGTAGCCTTTCTTTAAATCAACAACAAGCAACTGGAGAAGGAATATAAGGAGACTTTCCCACTCACAACAGCCTCAGAAAAGAAATAAAGAATATACCTGGGAACTAACCTAACCAAGACACCAAAGATTTCTACAGCAAAAATTTTAAACTCCTGAAGAACTAGATTGAAAATGACATTAAAAGCTGGAAAAACCTCCCATTCTCATGGATTGGAAAAATTAACATAGTGAAAATGTCCATTCTACCCAAATTAATGTACATATTCAATGCAATCCCAATTAAAATCCCCATGAGTTTCTTCACAGACTTAGAAAAAAACAATCCTTAAATTCATATGGAAAACAAAAGACCCTAATAGCTAAAGCAACCCTGACCCAAAAATGCAATAAAGGGGGATCACCTTACCAGACTTCAAGCTATACTACAGGGCTACAGTCATAAAGACAGCATGGTACTGGGACACAAACAAACCCATTGACCAATGGAACAAAATTGAAGATCCAAACCTGAGCTCATACAATTTCAGTCACTTCATATTCAATAAAGGGGCCAAAAAAGCTCATTGGAGGAAAGATAGCATCTTCAGCAAATGGTGCTGGCAAAACTGGATCACCATATGTAGAAGAACAAAATTTAACCCCTACCTCTCACCTTGTACAAAAATCAACTCAAAATGGATCAAAGACCTCAATGTGAAACCAAAACTCTGAAGATGATAGAAGAAAAAGTCCATTGCAATCTACAAGACATAGGAGTAGGGAAAAAAAAACGTTCTAAATCAGACAGCAGCTCTGCAGGAAATAAGATCAATAGCAGACACATGGGACCCTCATCATACTAAAAAGCCTCCACACAGCAAGAGATACAATCAAAGAAGTGAAGAGAAAACCCACAGAGTGGGAGGAAATCTTAACCATTGATACATCTGGCAGAGCATTAACATCCAGAATATATAAACTACTCAAAAAAAAAAAAAAAGTAAAGGGGCTGGAGAGATGGCCTAGCGGTTAAGAGCGCCGACCGCTCTTACAGAGGACCCGGGTTCGATCCCCAGCACCCACATGGCGGCTGAGAACCGTCTGAAACTCCAATTCCAGGAGAACTCCAGTTCCAGGGGAATCCGAGACCCGCTTCTGACCTCCGCGGCATTGCACGACACGAGTGTACAAACCTGCATGCAGACAGTACATTCATACACATACAGAAATAAATAAAATTAATAAAAAAAAAAGTAAGGAAACAAATGACTCACTCAAAAGATGGAGTAAAGAGCTGAACAGAGAATTCACCAGTGAGGAAGTAAAGATGCCCGAGAAATATCTTTAAAAAAGTGTTCAACACCATTAATAATTAAGAAATGCTAATTAAAACCACTCTAAGATATCATCTCACTCTGATAATACTGGCTAAGATCAAGAAAACAAAAGATACCAAATGCTGGAGAGGTTATGAGGAAAGAGAAACACTCATCCTGCTGGTGGGAATCTAAACTCCTACAACCACTGTGATAAACAGTGTGGAGAACCCTTAAACAACTCAAAATGAACTTACCACCTGACCCAGCCATAGAACTCCTGGGTATATACCCACAAGACTCATCTTACTGCAAAGATACATGCACATCCATGTTTATTGCAGCTCTGTTCACAATGGGGAAGAGCTGGAACCAACTCAAATGCCCCTCAACTGATGAGTGGATAACAAAAATGTGCTACATCTACACAATGGAGTTCTATGCAGTGGTAAAGAAAGATGACATCTTGAACTTTGTAGGTAAATGGATGGAACTCAAAGCCATTATGCTAAGTAAAGTAACATAGTCCCCCCCCAAAAAAAGGGAAATAGTTTCCCTCATTTGTAGATGCTAGTACCAAATCCCCCAGTTGAAAGAAAAGCTGAGCAATGTCATTGTTATATTTCTTTCTATCAGAAAGCAACTGCCATGTTATAATGTGAATATCTTAATGAGCCCGAGAATTAACTTACCACTTACTTTCAGGCATGGTAATTAATGTATGTGTGCAGAAGGTATATATTCATATTTTTGAGTAATATAAAATTAATAGAAAAAATGTGAACCGCTAAACATAAAAATGTGACTTCTGACTGGTGAACCTTTGTAAGATGGGTGACTGGTGAAGATTTCCACTCTTAATTTTTTTGGAATTAACCTAGAATTTAATTTCAGAGTAAGTAATTTTGGTATATGTATGATATATATATATATATATATATATATATATGCATATTTTGGAGTGCTACAAAATTAAAGGGAACAACAACAACAAAAAAAAGACTCGTTCAAAGAACTGACCAAAACTGTACATTTTTGTATAAAAAAGTTAAAAAAAAAAGACTGAGAAAAAGATGCAAGACAGGACTTAACATTTATGGCAGAATGCATGAATCCTGGTGAGGTGGGTATGGAAGGGGGAACAGGTCTAAATTTGATTAAGAAATGTTGTATGAAATGTACAAAAGCTCAATAAAGGGCTGGAGAGATGGCCTAGTGGTTAAGAGTGCCGACCGCTCTTGCAGAGGACCTGGGTTCGATCCCCAGCACCCACATGGCGGCTGAGACCTGTGTGAAACTCCAATTCCAGGAGAATTCCAGTTCCAGGGTAATCCGAAACCCTCTTCTGACCTCCGCAGCATTGCACGACATGGGTGCGCAAACCTGCATGCAGACAGTACATTCATACACATACAGAAATAAATTAAAAAAAAATAAAGTGTTAATAAAGTTAAGAAAAACTCAATAAAAATTAAGAAAAAGTTATTTTATGATCAAGGAATGCTTCAATATTTTACTGAGGAGTCACATACTAATAATCTCAGGCAACTGCAGGCAAATGGTGCACATGAACTCACAATGTCACAACACATACACATGAATTTTTAAAAATGTTAAAAATGTATTGAGAGTAATCAGGGGGTAGAGAGGGCATACAGAAAAAATAGCCAAAAATTAATACTTAATGTTAGTCAGAAGTAAAATGGATTGTTTCTGCCATTTTCTAAATATATGAATATTTGTTCAGAGAACCCCAATTTATTTTTAATTATTTTATTTTGCTACTTTTTCAACATGTATTTTTCTTGAGATTTTGTGCAATTCATACAAAACATCTAGAGTATCTTCATACCCCCCTTTCCCATCCATGTCCCCCTTTGTCATTACCTCCACGTCAGATTTCATGCATCCCTTCATGTATGTTAAGGAATACCAAGTCAAGTTTGTATATCAAGATGTCTCTCAGTATAGGTTCATCCACTGGGATATACTCAGCCTATCTAGTGTCACTCCCTTAAAGAAGATCTGTTCTTCCTCACCCAGTAGGAATCACTTGTCCATAGTTCTTTGACTAATTTACATTTGTCTAAGTTTTGTAAATATTAATGACTTTTCTTATCAACTTTAAATGATAAATTACTTTATAAAATTTCCTTGGAGATGTGATTTAAGCTACTCTCAAGTCATATTAAGTTTTCTTTAGTATTAGCTATCGAAATCCTCCATATATTAGAATATTTTTTTTAGAACTCTAACTTATTATTCTTTTCAGGCTAGGGGACACTGAACAGCATCATGTGTTACTTCTGTTATGTATACATACATGCAATATGAACAAATTGAATATATATTTAAAATAAAAATATGTCTAACACTGAGTGATGAATAAGTCTTAATATAAAATCTCCCAAAAGCATTAGACAAAACAAATAAATTGAAAAAGAAAACTTATTTTCCTTTTCATTATTGATTTTTCTGTATTTCATAGAGAACATCTCAATCAATCTTACCTTAATAGCTCTTTCCCCATTAGCACCCTTCTCAGCTCCCACCCAGTGGAGTTCACCACTTTGTCATTTGTGCCAAGCCCTGTTGTGTCAATTTAGCATCTGCAGATGTTCCTCAGTGATTTGAGTTCTATCTAGTAAGCCCATTCAGAGTCCTTCATTTTAAAACGATCAGCTCTTCACACCCAAAGTAATCAGCTGCTAGTACATCTTCTGCTAAGATTAAGACCTGCTGCACATTTCCAAAGTTCTATGCAACCTTGATTCCAATACTGTGTGTTCATATGAACAGGATCCCTGGAGCTTGAAGCTTGTATGATTCTATTTCTACATGGTCATGCAACTTCTTCCTGGCCCTTTCAATAGTTACATCCCCTCTTTCACAATGGTCCCTGAGCCTTGGTTGAATGAACCTTAATATAGGAGTCCTGTCTGAGGACCCACACACTTCAGACTCCTAATAGCATTTTGGCCATCTGTGATGTTTTGTGTTTGGGTCCTCTGTTGCATGAGAGAGCCTCATTAGTGACAGTTGAGAGATTAATTAGTGCCCTTTTCATCTCTTGTCCTGTGTTGGATGTGCCTTAGGTGTAGAGGTTGCATTGTAGATGCAACCTCTACACCTAAGGCAATACTGAGTCAAGGGCAATAAACAGAAAATATCTGTATGTGACAAGTTGTGGTCCACTGTGATAATCTTTGTTTGGTGCAATAGAAGCTTCTTTGATCAGTGGTGACTAGAATACTTGACTGTAAATATAAGAATACATATTTTGCACTTAGTAAAGAAATTACACTAGTCTAGGGATGTGACAGCTTTGAGGTTTTCTCTAAGATCTATGATATCTCCATCTATGTATATTTGAGTATGTTTACAGTACCACACATGGGATTCTTCCCATTGAGTGGGATTAAGTCCAATTAGGTAACCACTGATTGCCCCCAAGATAAAAGTGTCACTACTGCACCAATGTCCTTTGCTGTGCTGGCCATTGATGTGGTTATTTGTTCTTAAACCTTGTGTTGGACTATCAATTGATGTCCTCACTTAACAGTTTGCTTATTGCTCTCCAAAGCTATGGAAAGCTAGCATTCAGAATATGTGGCTTGGGGTCAGTTTCAGATCTATTGTTCTGAATCTGGTTTCCGATATTCCGTCTTCAGCCATAGGGTCTTATGTTCAAGTTCTGGGAGGCAATCAAAGGCTGTGGCAATAGCATGTGTACTTTGGGGTCTCTTGGACTACCATGGCCAACAACTCAAAGGCAGGTTTCCTATGTCTGACACTATTTCTTGTTACATAGCCCTCAGGTATGCATATGGACTCAAGTAGAGATACTGTGGGCACAATCTTTCAGTGTGTTCTGAGACTAATATGATTCCCTCTGGATTTTTACACTAGCTAGGCATTATTTATCTCTCCCTGTCAAAGCCTCCCTTCATACCCTCCAAGTTTAAAGTTTCCTCGTTTTTCCCATTTCTCCCTCGATAATACCAGTCTCCTATGATGCCTCTTTACATTGTTTACCTTCTTTACCTTCTTTTTTCCCTTTATCTTCAAATTTCCTTGTATAGCTCTCCCTTTCCCTCCAATTTATGTAACACTAATTTTATCCATTTCTTCCTTAGTAACACCAGTCTCCTAGATTCTTCTGTCTCAGGTTCTGTCATTCTATTTACCTCCCTGGTTACTCTCCAGTTTCCTGGTTCTGGCAGCTACATCAGGATACATACTCACATATAAGGATTTGGTACTAGGATTCAGAAATGAGGTAGAAGATAAGTTGTTTCTTTTTCTGAGTCTGTGTTACTTCACTTAGCATATCAGTTTCTATTTCTATCCATTTACCCGCAAATTTCATGATTCTTTTTTTTTTCTTTTTCTTTTTTTTTTTTTTTTTTTTTTTTTTTTTTTTTTTTGGTCTTTTCGAGACAGGGTCCTGGAACTCGCCCCTGTAGACTAGGCTGGCCTTGAACTCCCAACGACCCATCTGCCTCTGCCTCCTGAGTGCTAGGATTAAAGGCATGTACCACCATACCCGGCTGGATTTCATCATTCTTTACCACTGAGTGGAACTCCATTGTATAAATGTACCACATTTCATTATCCATTCATCACTTGAGAATCACATAGATTGCTTCCATTTCTTAGCTTTTTGTGAAAAGAGCAGCAGCAGCAACAAACATATATGTACAGGTATCTCTGCAGTAGGATGAACTCTTTGGGTATATGGCAAGGATTGATATGACTGGGTCAAATGGTAGGCTCATTTTTAGGCTTTTAAGAGTTCTCCACACTGCTTTTCATAGGGGTTGTACAAGTTTCCAATCCCACCAGCAGTTAATGAGTGTTCCCCTTTCCCTACATCCTCTCCATTTGGTACCATTTGTTCTTTTGATCTTAACCAGGCTGACTGGTATGAGATGAAATCTTAAGGTGATTTTCATTTGCATTTCCTTAATGACTAAAAATTTTGAATAATTTTTTTAGATGTTTTATAGCCATTTTTTTTCTTTCTTCTTTTAAGAACCCTCTATCCAGATCCTTATATTTTAATTGGGTCAATTATTTTTTTAATTTTTTTTTTAGTTCTTCATATGTTTAAGCTTCTGTCAAATGTGTTGCTGGTGAATATTTTCTCCCACTCTGGTCAGTTTTCCCTTTACTTCTTTGGATGTTTCTTTTGCTGTATAGAATATTTTTTAGTTTAATGTGGTCATACTTGTTGACTGTTGAGTGTAATTCTTGTGAAACTTATGTCTGATGCAGACCTTTCTTACACCAGGTATCAGGTAGGTGCTATTGTTTCCTTCTAACAGTTTCAAAATTTCATGTTACATTGATCTCTTTGATCAGTTTGGAGTTGATATCTGCTCAAGGTGAAATATAAGGCTCTAGTTTCATTTTTCTATAGGTGGAGATCCAGTTTTGACAGCACAATTTGCTGAAGATGCTGTATTTCCTTTATTGAATGTTCTTGGCTCTTTTGTCAAATATCAGTTGGATGAAATTGTATGTACTCAAGTTTGAATCTTCAGTTTTGTTCCATTGATCTACAGGTCTATTTTTGGGTCAGTCCTATAGAATTTTTCTGTTGATTGTTCTGTAATATCATTTGAAATCTGCTATCCCCTGCATTGCTCTTTGGGCTCAGAGTTGCTCTGGCTTTCCGGACATTTGGTGTTTCTGTACGAATTGTAGGATGTTTTTCTAATTCTGTTAAATGGGGGTTTTGATTGGGATTGCCTTGAGTCTATACATTATTTTGAGTAGGATAGTCATTTTCACAATATTAGTTCTTCTAATCCATGAACATGGGTGATCCTCCTGTCTTCTGGTGTCTTCCTCAATCTCTTTCATTAAAGATTTAAAAATGTTATTGTGCAGATCTTTAATGTCTTTGGTCAGGTTTATTTTGAGATATTATAGGTTTTTTTTTTTCAGGCTATTGTGAATGGAGGGTTTCCATGTATTCTTTCTCAACTTGCTTGCTATTGGTATATAGAAAGGCTACTGAGTTTTTTAGATTAAATTTATAACCTGCCACTTTACTGAAAGTATTAATCATTTCTAGGAGTTTTATGGTAGAATTTTTGTCATCTCTTAGGTATAATATCATATCATATGCAAAGGGTATAATTTGTCCTCTTCTATTATAATTTGTACTCCTTTAATTCCCTTCTTTTGTCTTACCACTCTCAGAAGTGTTTCAAGAACTGTATTAAAAACAAGTGGAGACAGTGGACAGCTTTGCTTGGTTCCTGATTTTAAGAGGAATGCTTCCAGACTTTCTCTGTTTAGAATCATTTTAGCCATGGATTTGTTGTATACAGCTTTAATTATGTTGAAGTATGCTTCCTCCAGTTGAAATGACTCTAAGACTTTTAACATAAATGCATGTTGAATTTTTATCAAAGGAATTTTCTGCATATATTGAGATGACCATGGGAATATTGTCTTTGAGTCCTTTTATATGATTTATGAAACTTATTGACTTAATGTGTTGAATCATTCCTCCATGACTGGAATAAATCAGACTTGATCATGAGGGATGACCTTTTTGATGTGTTCCTGTATGTGGTTTACAAGTATTTTGTTGAGAATCTTTGCCTCTATGTTCATTAAGAATATGGGTATATAGTTTTCTTTTTTGGTTTTATCTGTACTTGGTTTGGGTATTAGAGTGATGCTGGCTTCAGAGATGAAATTTGGAAATTCTTCCTTTGTTTCTATCTTTTTGAATAATTTAATTAATATTCATTGTAGACCTTCTTTAAATGACTGGTAGAATTGTGCTCTAAATCCATCTGTGCCTGGGCTTTTTGCTGAGAAGTTTGTATTGCTGTTTCAATTTCCTTCAGTCTGTTTAAGATGTTGATCTCTTATTGGTTTAGCTTTGGTGATTCCCATGATTTTAGATGCATATCCATTTCCTTTAGGTTTTAAAATTTAATAGGATATAGGTTTTTAAAGTATTCCCTGATAATGTTCTGGATCTTTTGTTGTGTTGTGATGTTTCCCATTTTATCTCAAATTTCGTTGATTTTGCTTTGCTCTTTCTTTCCTTTGGTTAATTGTAATAAGGGTATATCTGTCTTATTTATCTTTCAATGAACCAGCTTCTGGATTCTTGATTCTTTGTGTTGTTTGGTTTCTGTTTCACTAATTTCTGCTCTGAATTTTGTTATTTCTTCTTGCTGGGTTTGGGTTTCAAATGTTTCTGCCTTTAGGGAGTCTTAAGTCATTTATTTGTGCAAGTACTTAGCACTATACACTTCTCTCTCAAGACTGCTTTTAAAGTGTTCCAGAGATTTTCTTGTGTTGTATTTGTTTGCTTCATTTAATTCTAGAAATACTTTTATTTCATTCTTAATTTCTCCTTTGACCCATTTGTTTAATCTCCATGAGATCCTGTAATAGCTGTGGCTTCTTCTGGTGTAGATTTTAAGCTTTATTGCATTGTGGTCTGATAGAATGCATGGAATTTTTCAATTTTGTTTTTATTTGTTGAGGTTTGTCTTATGCCCCAGTACATGGTCAATTTTGGAGAAAGTTCCATGGGTATTGAATAGAAAGTATATTCTTTAGTGCTTGTGTAGGATATATGTCCAGTCCATTTGATGTATGGTATTGTTTAATTCAGATGTCTCTGTTTATTCTTTGACCAGTTGACCTGTCTAATGGAACCAGTGGGGTATTGAAGTCCCATACTTCTAGTGGGCTGGGATTAATCTGTGCCTTAAAGTCCAGTAGTATTGTATTTATAAAGTTGGGTGCACCAGTGATTGGTTCATATATATCCCTGAATAAATAAATTGATTAAACATAAAATGATAAATCTTTTCCAAATGAAAACAAAGTTTAAAAATCACAATCTCTACATTTATTATATTTTACTACTTTTATATCATTCTAACCATTAATTAACCAAAATATTTACATTTACTATGTTTAAACTTTGGGCCAATTTTTTAAATCTATGTACATTCTTCTATATATGACACAAAGTATATTAGAGTGATATCCTTTATTAATCTGTTGTATAAGAATAGTTTTCAAGTGTTCCATGGTTCAGAAACAAGTTTCAAGATATAGTTTATGAGCAGATAACTTAACTGAATAAAAAAGGATTGTTAAACTAAACAGAAATCAGAACTTTAATATTTGGAAAATTTTTAGCCTGTCCATATAGGGAAAAAAATGTATGTTTAGGATACTATATAAAATATGTGGCTAACATGTGATAAAGAGGTATGGAATAAAATGGGTAGGAAAATTATAGTTTGATCACAATGGGATAAAATTTAGCAATGTATTTTTTATCACAAAGATTGTATTACACTGGTATTCAAGTCTATAGGTGTCAATATATGGGATAAAATTTAGCAATGTATTTTTTATCACAAAGATTGTATCACACTGGTATTCAAGTCTATAGATGTCAATATATGCAGTCCTTAGAGAGGAGGGGAATGGCATCAAAGATAATTCAGAAATTATCAACCAGGGCTGCCTTCTGAGAGAGAGAGACAGAGAGAGAGAGAGAGAGAGAGAGAGAGAGAGAGAGAGAGAGAGAACTATGTATGTAGATATTTGGGCCAAAAGCTCATATCTAGCTCATGGCTGGTTTAGAACTTTGTCATGGTTGGGCTGAGCACTATATAATAGAGATGATTTTTTAAGTGATAACATTTAATGATTGCCTTGCCAGTTCTCAATGTATCTGAACATTTTGTACTTTTTTTCTTTTTTCAGATTTTGGTACAAGGAGTGTAATATTTACCTATGCCACCATTGCAATTTGGAAGCCTTTAACATATCTGGTTTCACAGGCTCATACTTAAAGTAAAAGGAATGTCAGCCACTGCCCAGGTTTAGGCAGTATATAGCTATTTGAAATTGGTTGTTAGAGATCACCTAATGATCTAATATGGTCAAAATACCTCATGGATTGTCAAATGGTATTATAATTATATGGCACCTTTGACAAAGTGTAGTCCAGCAACAAACAAATAAATTGGTTTCATCACTAATGGTTGAATGCTGTGGCCAGTTTGTTCTATATGTGTCCTTAGTATATCATAAAGTGTTTTTTTTTTAATTAGTTTTTTTTTATTGATGCTTTGTGCATTTCATACATTTTTTCCAATTCAGTTCAGGCTTATTTCCCTTTCCCTCCCCCCCACCCCCACCCCATCCCAGATCATGCATTCTGCCATAACTGTCCTGCATCTTTCTCTCAGTTTTTTTTTTTTCATTTTTAGCTATAAGTGATAATCCATGAGTACAAGCATCCTTCATGCAAAACCTATCTGCAGGCTGTTGTGCCCAAACACCTACAGCCCCACCATCCAGTATAGTTCAGTTGGGAGAGCATAAAGTGTTTTTAAGATTTTACATGAAGCCATGAAATAGCCACTGTAAGGAACCAGGATCATTTCCATTTAATGAATATAGTTTTCTCTCTTTGAAACCAAAGACTAGAATTGCATTGTATAATATTGTCTTAGAAACTCTTCAAAGAAGCTCTTTCTGAATACTTGGAAGACTAGGATTTGAGAAAGAACAGTCTGTTGTAATGCTCAGCAACGATGTTTCCTGTTGTTTTGATGTTATCTCTTTTAAATGAATATTTTACCTTAATAGGAGTCAACTCCTTAGAAACCATTAGAATTACTACATTGTCTTTAATATTAAGTTTGTACTTTTAAAAAATTTTGAATTATTCTGTATATTAAGTACCCACCATATAATTCAATATACTGAACTAAAACTTATTTTTTTATTGATGCTTTGTGTATTTCATACATCATTTTCCAATTCAGTTCAGGCATATATCCCTTTCCCTTCCCCCCACCCCACCCCTACCCATCCCAGATCATGCATTCTACTGTAACTTTTCTGCATCTTTCTCTGTTTTGTTTTGTTTTGTTTTCATCATTTTTTTAACAATAAGTGATAATTTGTGAGTACAAGCATCCTTCATGTAAAACCAATTTGCAAGCAGCCATGCCCAAACCCACACAGCTCATGGGTCCCATCATCCAGCAGGGGGGGGTTTGTATGTTCAATCAAGTTGATCAAATGTCCAGTCTATATTGTTGTAGTTTCACCATTTACCCCAATCGCAGCCCTTACATTCTACTGTGCCCCTTCTTCTACAGATTGTTCCCTAGGCTTAGAAAAGGGGCACAGGTGGATGAGAAGCAAAACAGTCTACTTTCTCTGGAGCTGGTGTCTTGGTCTCTAGTCAATTTTGGCTGTTTTCTTTCATGGGCTGACAGCTTGTCCAGGCATAACCTTTCGATCCTACTAATGAAGCACACGCAATTAGATATATAGGTATTTAAACAGTACAAATTGTTATGGTAGGTTACTTTGGTATAGACACAGATGTTTGGATGGTATGTTAATTCATGAATTACATTTTCTTCTGATAAGTATGACAGGGTCTTCGTGTGGTTTATAACATCTCCTAACCATTAGAGGATGTAAGCTTGTGGCATCAGCCGTGGGTTATTCCTCCAAGGAGAGAGCGAATAGCCAATTAGATTTGGGATATACAGACATATGTCTGCCACTGCTGCACAGTATTTCCTGGCAGTTGAGGTGTAGCTGGTGCTGACGGAGGAGTCTTGCTTGACTCAAGGAGACCCATATTTGCTTCATTGGTTTAGTGGCCTTTGGTAACACTCTCTGGCATTCCAGAGACCATCTGTATACTTGCAAGTGCGGTCTCCATACATCTTTCCCATGTTTACATCAGGTTTTGAAGAACAGGGCCTTATCGCCTTTCTTCCTGCAGATATCCCAGTTTGGAGGCAAGGAGCCTCTACCTTTTGTGGGGGCTTGGATCTCCTGGCCAACATCTCCTTGGTAGAATAATCCATTGTTGATGTCAGAGCTCCTGTATTAATATATTTTGCTTAAGCGCATAGCTTAATGAGACTTTAGCATTATATTTGGTTCTGAATAGAGAGTAATCCTTTTCACAGTTTCCACATCCATTAGTCAATTAAAGAAGGCAATTTCACCAATTTTACAAGAGAATACCTCTATAACAGCTGGCTCCAATCTACAGCTGGAGAACGACCTCATCATCATCATATTTCACATTATTCTACGTGGGGGAGTTAAGAAAGTCTCTTGTATTAAAACCTTTGCAGCACCTAGAAGGTAAGCTTCATTAGGATTCATTAAAAATAGCTGTTACTAGTAGGATCCACAGAGGGGCCTGATGTCTGCTGCAATCTGTGGCATTTCTTCCCTTCAATGCCCAGAGGAGTCAATCCTTCTGCTGGCACTTTCTGGTATGTCCTACTCACTGAAGAGCTGCAATTTCTTTCTCAGCCATTAAGTTGGTGATACTCTGCCTGTTGGAACATACAAGTCCTTTCCCCTAGTTAGTTTTGAGATTTGGATTGCAAGGTTTTTTGACAAAAAGTTTTCATATCTATCTATTTCTTTTTTTTTATTTTAAGATTTTATTTTTGACCCATGAGTCTCAAAAAAGGCAGTTGTATTAATCAGACAGCAGCTGCACAAGAAATAAGATCGACAATTGACAAATGGGACCTCATTAAACTCAAAAGCTTCTGTACATCAAAGAAAACAATAAAGGAAGTGAAGAGAAAACCCACAGAATGGGAGAAACCTTCACAGCAGACACATCTGACAAAGCATTAATTTCCAGAGTATACAAGCTACTCAAAAAACAAAGAAGAAAGAAAACAAATGAATCACTCAAGATTCTGAACAGAGACTTCATAGAGGAGGAATTAGAGATGGCTGAGAAACACCTAAAGAAGTGTTCAACATCGCTAATAATTAAGGAAATGCAAATTAAAACCACCTTAAGAACCATATTACTCTAGTAATACTCTCTAGGATCAAGAAAACAAATGATGCCAAGTGCTGGAGAGGGTGTGCGGAAAGGGGAACAATCATCCATTGCTGGTGGGAATGTAAACTTGTGCAGCCACTATGGAAAACAGTGTGGAGAACCCTTAGAACACTCAAAATGAGCCTGCTATTTGTCCCAGTCATACCACTCCTGGGTAAATACCCACAAGACTCATCTTACTGCAGAGATACATGCACAGCTATATTTATTGCCGCTCTGTTCACAATAGCAAAAAACTGGAACCAACCCAAATGCCCCTCAACTGACGAGTGGATAGAGAAAATGTGGTACATGTACACAATGGAATTCTATGCAGCAGTAAAGAAAGACAACATCATGAACTTGCAGGTAAATGGATGGAGCTAGAAGACATCATGTTAAGTGAAGTAACACGGTCCCAGAAAAACAAACGACAAATGGTATCTCTCATATGTGGATGCTAGTACCAATAACCCAGTTATAAATATTTCTTGGGGAGAGGGATGCATATTAAAAGAACAACAACAGAAAGATCGCATCAGAAAACTGACTGAAATGGTGACTCGGGAAGGGTGGGAGGGGTGGGAAAGGGACACGTGAGTATATTCGATTGGTGCATATTTAATTGACATGAGTTCAACAAGTATCCAGTTTTACCCAGACTCTGTCTACAGGATACATGGTGTTTTAGGACTTAGTAAAAGTAAATATTTGTATATTAAACAACATTGGTTTAAAGGTTGATAAAAACAGTTAATTGGTGATACAAATTCCTGTTGTCCACATTAGCTTTAATTAAAAACTGTATAACAATTACTTTGGGATTGGCATAAACAAATGTTCTCTATAATTTTGCTGTCATATAGTATCACCTTGTAGCAATCTCTTTCACCTATAGGATAAAAATAAAGTTTGTTTCCCAAGTTAATCACATACCGTAACCCAAAACAGCATGGGTGAATTTGATGAAATCTGTGCCTTGAACTAAAACTTATTATTCCATTCTAACTGAAATTTTGCATTCCTTGATCATTATTTTCCTATCCCTTAGGATTCTCACTCCAAAAAAAAAGCCCTATGAAATTATATATCAATTTTCATGATGGAATTGTTTTATGTCATAAACACAGATCAAAATATCACACAAAATCTATTAAGAAAATTAAAGATAGGGCCCCAGAGAGATGGGCCAGTGGTTAAGGGAACTGGCTGCTCTTGCAGAGGACCAAAAAATAATAATAAAATAAAATATCTCAAAACTTAATTGGGTTGGGGCTGGAGAGATGGCCTAGCTGTTAAGAGTGCTGACTGCTCTTGCAGAGGACCCAGTTTCAATCCCCAGCACCCACATGGCAGCTGAGAACAATCTTTAACTTCAGTTCCAGGGGAATCTGACCCCCTCTTCTGACCTCAGCGGCATTGCATCACACAGGTACACAAACCTACACGTAGACAGTATATTCATACACATAAAAAATAAAATTAGTTAAAAATTAAAAAAAGTAATTGGGTCATTAATAGTCAGGATGTTAAACCACTGTCAGATGTGTCATTGGTTATGAGTACCTCCCAACTCTGTGGGGTTTTCTCTTCACTTTTAGATTGGTTCTTTTGCTGTACAGAAACATTCCTGGAAAAAGACAATACAACATGACAAAACCTATGGGATACTTTAAAAGCAGTAATAAGAGGTAAGTGTATAGCCCTGGGTGCCTACATTAATAAAAGAGAAAGAGTACACTATAAATTATCTAACACTGAAACCAAAAACACTTGAGAGACAACAACAAATGAACCTTAAACCCAACAGACAGGAAGAAATAACAAAAACAATTTGAAATCAAGGAAATAGAAACAAAACAATGCAAAGAATCAATCAATCCAAAAGTTGATTCTTTGAAAGGATAAACAAGATAGACATGCCTCTAGCCCAGTTAACAAAGAGGAAGAGCAAATCCAAATCAATAGAATCCATGATGAAACAGGAAACATCACAACAGACAATGAAAAGATTGAGACAATCATAGAGGAATACTTCAAAACTTACTCTGTACTAAATTTGAAAGAGAAGTGGATGAATATCTGAAATCCTGGAAATCAATAAAGCTTAACCAAGAAGGGATTGACAGCTTAAACAGACCCATAATATATGAGGAAATTGAAAAGTGATAAAATACCCTCCCTACTAAAAAAAGTCCAGACCCATGTGATTTCACAACAGAATTCTATAAAACATTTAAAGAGGACTTACAACCATTACTACTCAAATTGTTCGGAAGTATACAGAGGGAAATCTCCCAAATTTCTTTTGTGAAGCCAGCATCACTCTAACATTAAAGATACAATCATAAAAGTAAACTATAAACCTATTTCACTAATGAACATAGACACAAGCATCCTCAACAAAGTACTTGCAAGCCCCATACAGACCTACATCAAAAAGATCATCCATCATGACCAAGTTGGATTCATATCAGAGATGCAGGGATGGTTCAACAAACATCAGTCAATAAATATCATAAAACACATAAATAGACTGAAAGGCAAAAACAACAGGTTCACCTCAATTGATGCAAAAAAAGCCTTGAACATAACCCCGTATCCCTTCACGTTTAAAGCCCTAGAGGGAACTGGACTAGGGACAGCAGTTGCATTGGAATCAAACTCAACAATTGACTAATGGGAGCTCATTAAACTCAAAAGCTTCTGTAAGCGAAATAAACAATCAATGAAATGAAGAGAAAACCCCCAGAGTGGGAGGAAATTTTAACCAGTGGTACATATGACAGAGCACTAACTTCCAGAATATATAAACTACTCAAAAAAACAAAGTAAGAAAACAAATGACTCACTCAAAAGATGGAGTAAAGAACTGAACAGAAATTTCGAAAGTGAGGAAGTAAAGAAGGCTGGGAAACGTCTTAAAAAGTGTTCAACATCACTAATGATTAAGGAAATGCAAGTTAAAACCACTTTCAGATATCATCTAAGTCTAATAAGACTAGTTACAATCAAGAAAACAAAAGATACCAGGTGCTGGAGAGTTTGTGGGGAAAAAGGGAACATTCATTCACTGCTGGTGGGAATGTAAAAACTTGTACAACCATTATGGAAAGCAGTATACGTAATCCTTAAAAGACTCAAAATGAGGCTGCCACCTGACCCATAATACCCACATACTCCTGAGTATGTACCCAGAAGACTCATCTTATCTCAGAGATACATTCACATCCATGTTTATTGTAGCTCCCTTCACAATAACGAAGAGCTGGGAACAACCCAAGTGCCCCTCAATGGATAAATAGATAAAAAATGTGGTGCATCTACATAATGGAGTTCTATGCAATGGTAAAGAAAGATGACATTGTGAACTTTGCAGGTAAGCATATGGAACTAGAAGCCATTATGCTAAGTGAAATAACACAGTCCCAGAAAAACAAGTGAAAAATGGTATCCCTCATTTTTAGATGGTAGCACCAAATCCTTAGTTCTAACACAATCTGAGTAATGTTAATGTTATATTTCTTTTTTAAAATTATTATTTGTTTATTTTTAAGTAATTGTACAATATAATACCACAGTTGTTTTCAGATAACATTGATGTTGCTCAGTTTGCCATACAATTAGGTAATTGGTGCATTTTGCAAGTATCTATGTCCAAATTTTGAACAACCCAAGGTTCCCATAGTCCAGTTGGAGAAGCTTGTATGCACAGGCATGTTGATCAATTAGGAGTCCAGACTATATTGCTGTAGTCTCATGATTCACCCCTATCTCTCCCAGCCGCTTACAAATTCTACCACGCTCCTCTTCCAGCAATTTTTCCCTATGCTTTGGGAAAGGGGTGCAAGTGGGTGAGAAGAAAATGATCTAATTTCTTTGGAGTTGTATTTTTGGACTCTAGTCTGTTCAGGTTTTTCCCTTCAATGGGTTGACAGCTTTTCCAGTGATACCTTTTTAGTCATACTAACAAAGCACAAGCAATTGGATGTTCAGGCATTTTAAGCAGTACTAAATATTATGTCAAGCTAAGCTGTGAGCATAGACACAGATGCTTGGATGGTATGCTAATCACAAACTGTGGTTCTCGTATAATCACGGTGGACAAGTTCTTATTGTGCTTATAACATCTCCTAACCACTAGAGAGACATAAGGCTTGTGGGACTCCACTGTGAGTTATTCCTTCCAAGGAGTAAAGCTTAATTAGCCAATTAGATTTGGGATTATATATAGACACTTGGCTGCCACTGGTTGCCCCACAGTATCTCCAGGCTGTTGAAGGTGTAGCTGATATTGGACAGAGGAGTTTGCTACTTGCCTCCAGGGAGACCAATATATTACTGTATTGCTTTAGTGGCTTTTGGTAACTCTCTGGCATTTCAGAGGCCAGTTTGTACGCGTAGCAAATGACAGTCTCACTAACATTTTTTTCATTGCTCACAGCCCGAGGCTTCTTTGACAACAGCGTATTACTGCCTTTCTCCCCTTGCTTATAGGCTAAAGGCTTAAATTTGGGGGGGGGGGTGAATCCCCTAGCCGAAAACTCTCTAGGGCAGAATAGATTCGTTCTGATGTCGAGTGAGCTTTCCTGTAGTTAATATATATTTTGCTTAATTACACAGCTTGATAAACACTCTTTACTATTGAATTTGGCTCTAGATAGAGAATTATCCTTTCAAAAAGTTCCTATGCCTATCAGTCAATTAAAAAAGGGAGTTATGGAGATCTTCCTGTCGAAGCCCAGCGGCAGGGAAGAGGGGGAGACATGGTGGAACTGGGTGTCTTGGGCGAGCTATTGTTGATCCTTTGGTCCTGGCTGTCTTTGGTTTGATTGGCCTTTGTGGCTGTGAGGTTGGAGTTATTCCTCCCAGCTGGATTAAAGGTGTGCGTCTTTGGCTTGATTAGATCTAGTGGCTGTGGGGGCGGAGTTATCCTCCCAGCCGCGATTAAAGGCACGCTTGTGTGACTCTTGATTATTGAGATCTCCTGAGCCCAGCGGCAGGTGCCGGGGTGGGGTGAAGAGCCCCCCCCTGCCAACTGAGATTACGAAGAAGGATCTGAGGAGGCAAGCAAAGCACGCCTTCAACACAGTTAAGAGGCATTTAGGACTCACATCGGAATACAGGCAAGGGAAGCCCATATGCCAGGATCATGAGAAGAGACTAACACTGGAAAAAGTGCAGGATAATCCCACCCAAGCGCGTACCAACCCTATGGACGACTCTGCAGTGGGATCCCTCGCGGGATGCCTCCAGGACACCAGACATCAGAAACACAATTGGGGAACATACTTAAAGAACTACAAGATCATAAAGAACAAATTTAAAGAAACTAAGAAAAGAGAATGAGGACCAGAGAGAAGAATGACAAAGCTCCGGAAGGAAGTAAAAACACTGAAAAGACCCCTGCTGAAAAAAGAAAAAAAAAACCAACCAGCAAACAAAAGAGCTACAAAAAGAGTTATCGAGAAGCTCCAAAAAGAAACAGAAACACTAAAGACATCAGAAGAGGAAAGGAATAAAAAAAGCCCTCAGAAGCAGAATGGAGGAAGCAGAACAAAGAATATCAGACCTGGAGGATAACACAGAACAACAAAAAACCTCAAGGGAAGATTATTAAAAATTTAAAAAATACAACAAAAACAGAACAACCAGGAGCTGTGGAGCAACTATGAAAAGATCAAACCTCGCATCATAGGAATAGAGGAAGGAGAAGATCCCAAGAGAAAGGTTATTGATCAGATCTTCAACAGAATAATAGATGAAAACTTCCCCAAACTAAAAAAGGACAAACAATACCAATACAAGAAGCACACAGAACTCAAAAGACAAGATCAGAAAAAGAATTCTCCACGCCACATCATAGTTAAAATGCTAGACACCCAAAACAAAGAAAAAATTCTTAAAGCGACAAGAGAAAAACAACAAGTGACCTATAAGGGGAAAACCTATCAGAATAACAACGGACTCTCATGGCAAACGATGAAGGCCAAGAGAGAACCTGGAGCAAAGCATTCCCATGTTGAGGGACAATGGATGCCAGCCCAGGCTTACTATACCCAGCAAAAATGTCAATCATGAGTGTGAAGGAGAAGAGAAAAATCTTCCATGACATAAACAACTTGAAAGACTACATGTCCGGAAAACCAACCCTTCAGAAAAAAAAAAAAAAAAAAAAAAGAACAGAAGAAAGGAGCAAGCCAACCCCAGGCCAACCTAGAAGGAGAAATCAATAAAAGCATAACTACAGAAGTAGAAACTAAATCACAACCACAGATGGATAATAAGGCAAAAGGAAGCAGCAACACAAACCTATCAGTCCATAACCCTTAAATATTAATTGGACTAAATCCCCAATCAAAAGCAAAGAACTGGGAGACTGGATTAGGAAACGAATCCATCTTTGATATGCTGTCTACAAGAATACATCTTGACTTTTCAAGGACAGGCACCACTTTAACACTGTGAAAGGATGAAAAAAATTTCCAAGCAAATGGTACCAAAAAGAAAGCAGGTGTTTGCTATTTTAATATCGGAGATAAAATAGACTTCAAAGTAAAAGAAATCAGAAGAGACAAAGAAGGCCATTACATTTTCATCAAAGGAACAATCCACCAAGAAGATGTTCACAATTATGAACATATATGCCCCAAATTCTGGGCACCAAACTTTATAAAGACAATTCTCCAGGACCACAAGTCACAGACATAACCCCAGCACACTCATAGTGGGAAGACTTCAATACCCCACTGAGTCGTTTGATAGGTCAACAGGACAAAAAATAAACAGAGAAGACATCTGAACTGAACGATATGATACACCAAATGGACCTCAATAGACCTCTACTTAAATTCCATCCTAATACCAGTAGGAATACACGTTCTCACTCAGCACCCCATGGAACATTCTCCAAAATCGCCACCACATCCTGGACACAGAAGAAACCTCTAAAATAAAAAAGATTGAAATAAATTTCATGCATCCTGTCAGACCACAAGTGCAATGAAGCTCACCATCAACACCAAGACAAGCTCCTACCTACCTACAAGAATACATGGAGACTAAACAACACACTCTTGAATAAATAATTATTAATAAAAGAATAAAGAAAGAAAATAAAAACATTCCTTGGAACTGAATGACAATGACAATACAACACAACAAAACCTATGGGCACATTAAAAGCAGTCCTAAGAGGGGAAATTTATAGCTCTGGGTGCCTACAATAAAAAAAAAAAAAAAAAAAAAAAAAAAAAAAAAAAAAAAAACACTACAGCTAAAAGCACTTGAGAGGCAACAACAGATGAACCCTAAACGCAACAGACAGGAAGAAAAAAAACACAAAAATCAGAGCAGAACCAACATAAACATATGAAATAGAACAAAGAAAACAATACAAAAAATCAATGAAGCCAAAAGTTGGTTCTTTGAAAGAATAAACAAGATAGACAGAACCTCTAGCCCAGTTAACAAAAGAAGAGAGAGCAACNCAAAGAAGAAATCATAAAAAAAAAAAAAAAAAAAAAAAAAAAAAAAAAAAAGCTGAACTAAGTGTTAGTGAAATAAATCACATTAACATTTTAGAGACCTGAAGATGTTGATTGTACTTTGTATAAAGCTAATAAGCTCTAATTTTTTTAGTAGAAGGTTGGTCCCAAGCCATTAAAAAATTGTTATTGGGCCCTATGCTTACACAATAATCTTTGACATATTTAATGGCCTAAGAATGAAAATTCAAACATGTCTATAAGTGGCATGAGGGAGTGTGTTTGTAATGATCATTTCTTCGTAATGCCCCAAAAACATTTAATCAACGTCTATGTGCTGGAGCTTTCTATTTATCATTCTATCATTCTGCAGTTAGTTTAATATGTCTAGTCTACTATATTTAGAACAGTTTTTCAATAATTCATTCAATACCCCAAATTTTATTAATTCACTTACGTAGATATTTCAAGTGGCAAATCCCTCTTATAAAACATAAAATTAACACGGTATGAATTAGAGAAAAATCAACAAAAGAGTCAAAGTAGAAGAGTAAAATGTAACATTGGTTAGATCATGGTGGATAAGAGTCTATCTGTAGTATATAGATTTAATGTTCAAAATATCGCAACATTAAGTAACTTTAAGAAAAAACAACTACTAGTAAATAGCCAAGGCTGAAGAAGAAAACATGGTAGATCACACACAGTAAACAAAATAAGACCATAATATTTTAGACGGTATCATGAACTTAAATTTTCATAGTTTCTTTCTTCTCAGAAGATTTCATTTCATTGACCACAGTTGTCTCATAAGACATGAGACCTGCTGTATCCTTAATCCAGAGTGACACAAGTACATTCTTTCTATAAACATGTACATTCTTTCTTTCTTGTACATTCTTTCTACAAAGTCATTAGCATAATATGTGACCAGATTATGTGCTGGACTAATATAAGCCATATCCTCCATTCAAAATTTTGCACAACTAAATAAAGTACATAAGGTTGTAAAACAAAAAAAAATATATAATAGAACCAAGTGTGCTGACACATGTCAGTAATCCTTCACCCAGAAACCGGAAGGAAAAATATAATAAGTTGTTTCAGGAACCAAATGTGATATAAATGGAGAACCTGTCTTAAAAAGATGCAAATGGGGAGAAAAGACGCCATAAAAAAAAAGCAGACGCGCCACAGGCCAGTAGGATCGAAAGGTTATGCCTGGACAAACCTTGTCCAGCCCATGAAAGGAAACAGCACGAATTGACCAGAAGAGTCCAAGTCAACAGCTCAGAGAGAGTGGACAGATCTGTTTATAACCTCTCATAGTTTTACCTCTCTCATCCACCTTGCCCCCTTTTTAAGCCTAGGGAACAACCTGCGGAAGAGGGGGGCGTGGTAGAATGGAAGGGCTTCGATTGATGAAAGTTTTCCCAAACTGAAAAAATGACAAAAGGTACTGAAATGGCTGAAATTAAATAAATGCATATGTAAGTCCATGTGTAAACCACACCACTCATTATTGATTAGGCAAACCTTAGACATGCAACACAAACACAAACTGTCACCTACGACTACAGGACCATCGAAAACCAAACCCCCCGCTGGAGGGGGGGGCTGTAGGTGTTTGGACACAACATCCTGCAAATTGGTTTTTTTCGCATGCAGGACTACATGGACATTCATTGGATTATCACTTATAGCTAAAAAATGAAAAAAAAAAAAAAAAAAACTGAGTAGCAAAAATCTAGAAAAATGCTAGACAAAAGTCCTGAAAAAGGCCAGCAGAGAAAAACAAAAGAGAAAAACACAAGTTACATATAGGGGAAACCATCAGAATTACAAAAGACTTCAAATAGCCAAAACAAAACAAAAAAAAAAAAAAAAAACATGACAAAAAAAAAAAAAATAAAAAAAAAAAAATAAAAAAAATAAAAAAAAATAAAAAAAATAAAAAAATAAAAAAAGGGAGTTAATCACGTTTGATAAGAAATTAAATAACCAACTATAGAAAACAATGGCTCTAAATTTAAAAAAAGTTGGGAATGATTTTCATTACCACTCATGGTTGTTCCCTTTGTTTTTCTTTTTTTCCTATAAAGGGGAGAGGTAGGAGGTTTCTTCTTCTCAGTATCTGGAGGGTAAACTTCAGTAGGGAAAAAGGAGGTTAGGGAGGAGGCCCGCTTATAAAACAGTGAACGCCCAATAGTATCAGGAGAGATGCTCAGTGTCTGTGACTCAGGTAGTCTGAGGTTCCTCGGTCTTTATGTGCATATGGGGTCAGCCTCTCTGCTGGCATTTCATCCGTGCCCAGGGATCGATCTTCCATGGGAGGCGGGTCCGGATAGGGCCGTAGAGTACCCGTGGTCCAATGTTCATTTGCTGATGCTGGGGGACTAGGTCAGAGGATTTTGTTCAAATGTTGGCCAGCGCATAATTGGGTACATTTTCAGAATCGGGATATCATTTAATTTGGTGTTTTTACCTGTGGGAACAATAAGAATTCTCCTTCCTTGTTTTAGTTTCAAGATCTCAAAAACTTGAACATTAATCATAGGAGTGGGAACATAGAGTTTGAACAAGAACTACCATGATAACTTTGGGCCCAGACATGGGGGGGGGGGGGGGCACGATGGCCATCTCTGCGGAAACAATTACACTACCTAGGGGATCAAACCTAACCAAAGAGCTCCAGAGGGATCGCTACAACAAAAATTTAAAAGCTCGAGGGACAGGCATTTAAGACAGGGGCTTCAGCTGCCACCCTTCACCGAGTGGTCTCATGGAGTGTACGAATGCAATAGTCAGGGTAAACCTTTCCTAGTCTCGGACTCATGATAGGCACTCGCGTCGAGTAGCAGGAGGCGTTTTTACTGCCCGGGCTCCGTCCTCCCGTTTGAATCCCCAAGACTAGAATCTGTAGCTTCGGACGGGCGGATGGGTGGTGGTGTGCGACACCCGGCGGGGGGGGTTCGGGGGGGGCCATTTGGAGTGTCGGTGTGGGGGTTCCCACGAACGGCCGACCCCACCTAGCCAACTGCAGCCGGGGGGGGGGGCGCGCGGGGGCGGGCGTCGTGGAGGGGGGGGGGTGGGCGGGCTGGGGGCCGGAGGGGGGGCGGGGCGGGCGGGGAGGGGGCCGGCAGGATACGACCGACCACCCCGGTTGGGGGCCTGCCCGCGCGCACCCATACGGTGTGGGGATCCGGTAACTGCCGTTGGGGGGGGTTGTGTGGGGGGGGGGGTGGTGGTGTGCCTGCTCGTAGTCCCGCAGACTTAAGAGTTAAAACGGTCGGTGCGCTAGGGGGGGGGGAGGGAGGGCAGGGAAGGGCAGAGCTTGGCTATGAGTCATAAAACACAAGAGGAAGGAGAGACACAGGACAGGGGGGCTTGTAGTCTGGGGGTGTGTGTGGGGTGGGGGGGTGGGGGTGGGGGGGTGGGGGGTGGTGTGGGGGGGGGGGGGTGGGTGTGGGGGGGGGTGGGGGGGGGGGTGGGGTTTTGGGGTGGTGGGGGGGGGTTGGGGGTGGGGTGTGTGGTGGGTGTGTGGGGGGGTGTGTGGGGGGGGGGGGGGGGGGGGTGGGAGGCGTTTGGGGGGGGGGGGTGCGTTTGGGGTGACGGGGGGGTGGGGGGGGGGTGGGGGGGACTGGACTGGGGTGTGACTGGGGCTGTGGGGGGGGGGGGGTGAGGGTGGGGGGGGGGGGGGGGGGCTGTGTAGCTTCGGGGGGGAGGGGGGTGGGAACAGGCGGTGTGGATGGAGGGGGGGGAAAGAAAAGCAGAAGGGGGACCGGGAGGGGGTTGTTTTAAGGTGTACGCGAATGATAAAACTGAATAGTGAGTTAGCGAGAATAACCTGATCACATACGAGATGGTGGGGGGAGGGGGGGGTTGGGGTCAGTGGGTCTGTTTTGCATGTTCAGGTGGGGTGTGTACGATTGTTGGGCGCATGGTATTTCAGTGTGTTCATTCAGAATGTTGAGGTGGTGCACATGTCAAGAGGCGATGTGTGGGTTGGTTCACATTGTTCATTTCCATGTGGGGGGGGCTGGGCAGGGGGGGGGGTGGTGGGGGGGGGGGGGTGGGGGGGCGGGGAGGGGGCGGAGGGGGGGGGAAAGAAAAAAAAAAAAAAAAACAGGGGGGGGGGGGGGAATGGGGTGGGTTCGGAGGGGGGGGGTAGGTGGGGGGGGGCATATGGACGGGCTGGGGGGGGTGTGGTGGGGGGGGTGGGCGAGGGGGTGGAGGGGGGGTTGGGGGCGGGGGGGGGGGCAGAGGGAGAGGGGGGGGGGGGGGGGGGGGGGGGTTGTCAGGGTGGGGGTGTGGGGCCGGGATGCCAAGGCGCGGGGGGGAGGGGGGGATGGGGTGAGGGGGGGGTGTGGGGGGGTGGGGAGTGCGGAGGTGGGGGGGGGGGGGAGAGTTGTGTCGGGATTGGTGGTCAGTTGTTAAGTTTGTCAAGCACAGTTCAGTTCAGGAGTGGGGTGTCAGTGGGGTTGGTGCGAGTTCATGTACAGGTCAGCGGCGTGGGGTGGAGGGGGGGGGGGGGCGGGGGGAGGGGGGGGGGGGGGGGGGAGGCGGGGAGGTGGGGGGGGGGGTGGGTTGGTGGGCCACTGGCAGATTGGTGTGTCAGTTTGGGGCGGGAGGGGGGGGGCGGGGAGTCAGAGTGGTGGGGGGGTTTCAGTGGGTGGGTTGAGGGGGGGGGGGGGGTGAGGGGTTGGGGGGGGGTCTGGGGTGTTCGATAGGTTGGTTTGGTGTGGGGGTGTTGTTGCGGATGTCATTGGGTTGTCAGAGAGGGAGGAAACTAGCGAATTTGCAGTGTCTAATTTCAGGGGCAGGAGGAACAGGGGAGGGTGTTTCAGTCACATTGGTGTCAATGGCATTGGTGTCCCCTCAGGGTGGTCAGTTTGGTCGAATTCAATGGTGGTCACGTTTCAACTAAGGAGTGGTGTTCATGTCAGGGTTTCATTCATGCGAGGGGGCGGTCCGGTGTGGGGGTGGGCCGTGGGGGCGGAGGCGCGGGTGGGGGCCGGCTTGGGGGTCCATTTCAAGGTTGCGGATTTGGGGGACGAATGGTGGGCGCGTGGTCATGGGTGGCGAGTGGGGGGGTTTGAGGGTAGGGGTCTGCAATGGGGGGGGTGGGTCAGTCATGGTTCAAATTTCCATGTCATTCAGTTCCCCACATTTTCGATTCAGCCAACCGCAGCTGTGTGTTTCAAATGTGTCGGGAAATGGTGGGGGAGGGTCAATAGCGAGGAATATTCAGCCTCCGTCATATTTGATAAAGTTGCGGTAAATGGTAAAAGAAAAACTGCTACAATTAAACTTTAGTATAAATGTCCAATTACTTTGGGTGGGGGGTTGCGCTGGGTTTGTGGGTGCTGTTGGGGGGTTCGTATGGGTTGGTGGGGGTGGGGGGGGTTTGGGTTGGTTTTTTTTTTGGTGGGGGTGGTGGGGTTGGGTGGGTTTTCTTTTTTTTTTGTGGATGTTGTGCATTCCATGGCTTTGTTTTTTTGGGGTGGATGTTGGTGTGTGGGGGTGGTTTGGTTGGGTTGTGTGTGTGTGTCCACCCCTGGGGGAGGGAAGTTTCACAATGGAGAAAGACAGCATGCTTTGTCAACACTTGTGTTGTCCAAACTTGATACATCCCCCTTTGTTCGAACACTGATAAAACCCCTACCTCTCGCCCTGCACAAAAGTCAATTCACGATTTTTAAAGACCTCAACGTGAAACCCAGAACTCTGTATGGTAATAGAAGAAAAACTTGCAGCAGACTAAAAGACATAGTGTAGGAAAAGACTTCCTAATCTAGACAGAAGCTGCACAAGAATAAGATCGACAATTGACAAATGGGACCTCTCATTAAACCAAAAGCTTCTAAGTCCATCAAAAGAAACAATCAGCCGGGCCGTGGTGTGCCTAGCCTTATCCTAAGCACTGGGAGCAGAGAGGCAAGGCGGATCTTTGTGAGTTCAAGGCCACCTGTCTTACAGAGTGGAGTTTCAAGACAGCTGGGGCTACAGTGATACCCTGACTCAAAATACGACAAAAAAAAAAAAAAAAAAAAAAAAAAAAAAAAGAAAAGAAAAGAAAAGAAAGAATAAAGGAAGTAAAGAGAAAACCCACTGAGTTGGTGGAAACCTTTACTGCAGATACATCTGACAAAGCATTAATTTCCAGAGTATACAAACTACTCAAAAAACAAAGAAGAAAGAAAACAAATGAATCACTCAAAAGATGGAGCAAAGAACTGAATAGAGACTTCACAGAGGAGGAACTAGAGAGGGCTGAGAAACATCTTAAAAACTGTTCGACGTCACTAATAATTAGGGAAATGCAAATTAAGACCACTCTAAGATATATTTCTTTTTATCTGAAAGCAACTGTGCTCCAGAATTAACCTACCACATATTTTCAGACTGTAATTTTGGTATGTGAGTGGAGGGTATGTATGCATATTTTAGAGTAATATCAAATTAAAAGGGAAAATGTGCATTCCTAAATATGATTTGGAATTAACCTACCATTTATTTTCAGGCATCATAATTATGGTATATGTGTGACATATATAGAGATGCATCTTTTGAAGCAATACAAATTGGAGGGAACAACGATGACAAAAGGGACTGGGACAAAGAACTCACTGAAATGGTAAACTTTTGCCCCAAATAATAAACCTCTGCATAGAATAACTTTATAAAGAATCAGAAAAAGATACAAGACATATATGGTAGAATACATGAAGTTGGGTGGGGTGGGGGAGCATGGAAAGAGGATGAGTTTAAATTGGACTGAGAAATGTTGTATGAAATGCACAAAACTTCAATATAAACCATTACTTCTTTTTTAATAATTTTTTAGTATTTATTTATTTATTTATTTATTTATTTATTTATTTATTTATTTATTTGTATGAATGTACTGTCTGCCTGTAGGTTGGTGCACCCATGTCGTGCAATGCTGCGGAGGTCAGAAGAGGGTGTTGGATTCCCCTGGAACTGGAATTAAAGACGGTTCTTAGCTGCCATGTGGGTGCTGGGAATCAAACCCAGGTCCTCTGCAAGAGCAGTTGGTGCTCTTAACTGCTGAGCCATCTCTCCAGCCCTACTTCTTAAATAATTAATTGGGTCATTTGTTATCTTTGTCCTTTGTTTTTGAGTAGTTTATGTACTCTGGATGTTAAACCTGTCAGATATGTCACTGGTGATGAGTTCCTCACACTCTGTGGGTTTTCTCTTCCTTGATTGTTTCTTTTGCTGTGCGAAGCTTTTTAATTTGATGAGGTCACATTTTTTGATTGTTGACCTTATTTCATGTGGAAATAGTATCTGATTTAGAAAAACGTTTCCTATACCTATATCTTGTTGGTTATTGACAATGTTTTCTTCTAATATTTTCAAAGTTTCAGGTTTCACATTGAGGTTTATATCTATTTAGATATGACTTTTGAACAAGCTGAGAAGTCGGGGTTTAGTTTCATTCTTCTACATGTAGCGATCCAGTTTTGCCAGCACCATTTGCTGAAGATAATACCTTTCCTCAATTGAGTGTTCTTGGCCCCTTTGTCAAATATCAGGCAGCTGAAATTGGATATACTCAAGTTTGGGTTTTCAATTTTCTTCTGTTCATCAAGGGGTCTATTTTTGTACCAATACCATGCTGTTTTTATGACTATAGCTCTTTAATAGGCTTTGAAATCTGGTATAATAATAAGGAAGAGCCATAGCCAGGCAAAGTGGCACAGGCCTTTAGTCCCAGCAAGTGGATCTCTGTGAGTTCAAGGCCAGCCTGGTTTACATAGTGAGTTCCAGGACAGCTGTAGCTACAGGGAGATCCTGTCTCAAAAAGACCAACAAATAAATAAATAAATAAATAAATAAATAAATAAATAAAATCTGGTATACTAATACCTCAGGCATTACTCTTTTTGCTCAGTGTTGTTTTGGTTATCTGGGGTCTTTTTTTTCCATATAAATTTTAAGATGCTTTTTACCTTCAATCTGCTAGCCATTGAAAGTCACTGTTTACACTTAGGTTAAATTTCTTATTTTTCTCTAAAGGTTTAAAAAACATGGACTATTCCAAAGAATTTTGTTATCAGTTTATATTGCTACAGAAAAACCATAAGATCAGGCTCCAAATTCAGGTGAGGAGAGGGAGTTTAATTTCATGGTAGTGGGATTGACACAGGATCTTTCTGTAGAGGAGTCATTCTCCTTCCCCAATTTTGGGAATCATTACACTCTTATGTGGTGATTAAGTGGCTTACGACAGAAAACTCAGGGTCATAAAGGATACAGGAATCTGGCAGACTGGAAAAATAAAGAATTCTTCCAGTGGTAACCACCGGGGAGAGGAGGGAGAATCGCAGTTTACCTTCCCATTTTTATTTCTTATCTCTGGGCCCTTCCTGCTCCAAAGTTATTAGGAAACATCCTATGCGTTTTATCACTATTATACTGAAAAAGGTTTTAGCAACAATTTGATGGGTTTTTTTTTATTCTATAATAGAATCACCTTTCTCATTATTTAAAATCAAATTATTAGGAATGCAATGAATTCTGTCACCTTACAATTTTTTGCACCTGGGAAAAACTCACATAGTGGCTATGAGTCAAATTGCTTTACAGTATATCTTGCCTGACATTTCTGGAAATTGGTTGTTTCAGACCATCTAATACTTGTCATAGTGTATTATGATTTGCTTGTATCATTTGTTTAGAATGTGACCAGAAACATATGTTTAATTCACCTTTTTGGGCATGTTTAATAAGTCAATTTGGGTGTTTTCATGAATTCATTATATAAAAAGAAACAGTATTAAGAGCTATGTGAGTGGCCCTCTCCCAATGAAAGAAGAGCAGCAATAGATAAAATATCATGGCAATGGGGGGAAGAAGAAAATGGCAGATGTTGAAATTTTACTTTGCTTGGAAACATTGCAATGTTTCGGAAAGTAGAAATGTCAATTCAGACCATAAAACCATGCTAATCAGGCTAATAGAAGCTGCTATTAGATACAGCTGAGATCTTTAAATGAGCAGGAGTTTGAACTTATACAAAAAGAAAAGTATTTTCATGATATTGGTCTGGGACGATTCAATTAAGGACTCAAAGCACAACAGGGTTTCAATGGCTCTAATAGATACCACACAGTAGAAAATAAAGCCCAAAGACAGAAACAGAGACCCAGTTATTGACCAGAGAGATCTAAAAATCTTCAAACAATACTGCTACCGCCTTCCTCTTGGTTACTCATCAGAGCTTGACAGTAAGATCCTATTGATGAAGATATTACATAGGTGTGCAATTGAACAAATAAAGGGAAATCAAGCCAGTACTGACCTCAGTGCTTCATCTCTACTGCTTAGATTTCATAGTGGTAGAAGGTGTAATGCCTGCTTCTAGGATAAAAATCATCAGTCTTACATCTGCTGTAAGCCCTATGAGTGAAAATAATTATTGTCCTGGCAAGATATGTCCCCACACCCACGCAATAGACACATTGATGTCATGGGAGTAACCAAAAATCCTGTGATTGTATTTAAAGCCCATTTCACAATATGGCCACCTAATTGCCGTTGTTATCAGATTGCTAGAGCCCATTTCACAATATGACCACCTAATTGTCATTGTTATCAGGTAGCTACACAAATCACAGTACATAGAGGAGAACCTTCCACTATGTTTCATTTCTGCTAAACAGACAAAATATTAAGTTGACTCTTCATGACTTATTATTATACACATAGATTAGCTCATTTCTCACAACTCTCAGTGGATAAGCTTCTTCTGACAGCAGATAATAGGATAGGAATTAACACAGATGCCCATGGCTTGTAAACATGAAGATATTAAGCAACTGCGTAGTGCTCATAAGTAAATGGAACGCCTATACTCAAAAGTCTGAGGGATCATTGTGGAAGAGAAGGCAAAAACACTGTTAAGAGCTAGAGGTAGTAGAAACATTCAAGGAAACTATGTTTTCTGCATATCAGAGGGTAATTGCAAATATGACAACACAGCACTTGTGACTGTATGTACAAGATTGCATACAAACCAGACAAATTCCCAGCATGGATGGGAGAGGTAGGCAATAAGGCCCAGAGTATCTAAGGATCTATGACGTGTTTATATGTTCAAATAAACACAATTTAGCCAGGTTTGTTTGTGCATGCCTTTATTCCCAGCACTTGGGAGGCAGATGAAGGCAGATCTGTGAGTTCAAGTCTACATATTGAGTTCCAGAACACCTGGGGCTACAGGGAGACCCTGACTCAAAAAGACCAAAAGAATCATATGTTTAAAATAATGTATTGATTTTATCTATTCGAAATCCTATTTATATTAATTTGTAGATTATATTACATAATAGATACTATATTATGTATACTATATTTCTTCCAATGTAATAATTAAAATAACAAAAAATAAATTTTTCCTCAATAGATGAAAACATAAAAATAATATTGCATAGACACAGATGCTTGGATGGTATGTCAATTCATGATCTACATTTTCTTCTGTCAAGTATGGCAGGGTCTTCGTGTGGCTTATAACCTCTCCCAACCATTAGAGGATGTAAGCTTGTGACATCAGCTGTGGGTTATTCCTCCAAGGAGAGAGCCAATAGCCACTGTTTAAATACCCATATATCTAATTGTGTGTGCTTCATTAGTAGGATTGAAAGGCTATATATTATACTGTTTAAATACCTAAATATCTAATTGCATGTGCTTCATTAGTAGGATCGAAAGGTTAAGCCTGGACAAGCTGGCAGCCCATGAAAGAAAACAGCCAGAACTGACTAGAGACCAAGACATCAGCTCCAGAGAAAGTAGACTGTTTTGCTTCTCATCCACCTGTGCCCCTTTTCTAAGCCTAGGGAACAATCTGCGGAAGAGGGGGCGTGGTAGAATGTAAGGGCTTCGATTAGGGTTAATGGTGAAACTACAACAATATAGACTGGACACTCATTTGATCAACCTGATTGAACATACAACCCCCCCTTTCAGGATGGTGGGACCCATGAGCTGTGTGGGTTTGGACACAACTGCTTGCAAATTGGTTTTACATGAAGGATGCTTGTACTCACAAATTATCACCTATTGTTAAAAAAAAATGAAAACCAAACAAAACAAAACAAAAAAGCAGAGAAAGATGCAGAAAACTTACGGCAGAATGCATGATCTTCGATGGATAGGGGTGGGGGGGGGAGGGAGAGGGATATATGCCTGAACTGAATTGGAAAATGATGTATGAAATACACAAAGCATCAATAAAAATAAATTAAAAAAGAAAAAAAATAATAATATTGCATTAAGAACATGAATCATATATTCTGGATGTTAATGCTCTGTCACATGTATCACTGATGAAGATTTCTTCCCACTCTGTGGGTTTTCTCATCACTTCCTTGATTGTTTCTTTTGCTGTACAGAAGCTTGTGAGTTTCGAGGTCCCATTTGTCAACTGTTGACCTTATTTCCTGCATGGCTGTCTGATTTAGAAAGTCTTTTCCTACTCTTATGTCATGCAGGATGTTGCCAACTTTTTCTTCTATCACCTTCAGGGTTTCCATTTCATGTTGAGGTCTTTGATCCACTTGGAGTTGATTTTTGTACAGTTTGAGAGGTAGGTGTTTAATTTTGTTCTACAAATGGTGATCCAGTTTTGCCAACACCATTTGCTGAAGATGCTATCCTTTCTCCACTGAGCTTTTTTTGCCCCTTTGTCAAATATGAGGTGGCCAAAAATATAGAGTTTGTTTGGATAGTCAATTTTGTTCAATTGGTCAATGGGTCTGTTTTTGTGCCAGTACCAGGCTATATTTATGACTACAGCCCTGTAATATAGCTTGAAGTCTGGTAAAGCAATGCCCCCTGTATTGGACTTTTCACTCTGGCTTGCTTTAGCTATTCAGGATATTTTGTTTTCTATATGTATTTCCATATGATTTTTTTTGTAAGTCTGTGAAGAAAATCACAGGATTTTGATTGGGACTGCATTAAATCTGTATATCAATTTGGATAAAATGGACATTTTCATTATATTAATTTTTCCAATCCATGAGCATTGGAGGTCTTTCCATCTTTTTATGTCATTTTCAATCTCCTTCTTCAGGGGTTTAAAGTTTTTGTTGTAGAGATCTTTGGTATCTTTGGTTAGGTTTGTTCCCAGGTATTTTATTATTGTTGAGGCTATTGTGAGTGGGAAGGTCTTCTTATATTCTTTTTCCACTTGTTTATTGTTGGTGTAAAGAAAGGCTACTGATTTTTCTAGGTTAATTTTGTATCCCGCGAGCCACATTACTGAAATTCTTAATCATTTCTAGGAGTTTTCTGGTGGAGTTTTTAGCATGCCTCAGATAAACTATAATATCATCTGCATAAAGGGATAGTTTAACTTCCTCTTTTCCAAATTAGTACTCCTTTAATTTCCCAATTAGTACTCCTTTAATTTCCTTCTCTTTTCTTATTGCCCTAGCACAATGTTAAAGAGGAGTGATGATGGAGGGGCAGGGAGCCTTGCATTGCAGGGTTCCCACCTTTAATGGGAATGGTGCTAATTTTTCTACATTTAGGATGATGTTGACTGTGGGTTTGTTGTATATGGCTTTGATTATATTTAGCAATGTTACCTTCAGTCAAATTCCTTCTAGAACTTTAAACAAGAAGGGATGCTAGATTTTGTCAAAGGCTTTTTCTGCATCAATTGAGATGATTGTGTGATGTTTGTCTTTCACTCCATTTATGTGTTTTATGATATTTATCGATTTACATCTGTTGAACCATCCCTGCATCTCTGGTATGACTCCAACTTGACCATGATGGATGATCTTTTTGATGTGGGTCTGTATGTGATCTGCAAATATTTTGTTGAGAAATTTTGCATCTGTGTTCATTAATGAGATGGGTCTATAATTTTCTTTTTTGGCTGTGTCTTTGCCTTGTTTTGGTATTAGAATGACACTGGCTTCATAGAAGGAGTTTGAGAGATTTCCCTCTGTTTGTATGTTTCCAAATGACCTACTCAAAAGATGGAGTAAAGAGCTGAACAGAGACTTCACAAGTGAGTAAGTAAAGATGGTTGAGAAACATCTTAAAAAGTGTTCAAAACTGTCAATAATTAAGGAAATGCAAATAAAACCACTCTCAGATATCATCTCATTCCGATACCACTGGCTAAGATCAAGAAAACAAAAGACACCAAATGCCTGAGAGGTTGTGGGGAAAGGGGAACACTCATCCACTGCTGGTTGGAATATAAACATGTACAAAAATTATGGAAAGCAGTGTGGAGAACCCTTAAAAAACTCAAAATGAGCCTACTATCTCACCCAGTCTTATCACTCCTGGGTATATACACAGAAAACTCATCCTACATAAATAGGCACATCTATGTTTCTTGCAGCACTCTTCACAATAACAAAGAGCTGGAAGCAACCCAAATGCCTCTCAACAGAAGAGTGGGGACAAAATTGTGGTACAGCCACACAATGGAGTTTTATTTAGCAGTAAAGAATGATGACATAATGAACTTTGCAGGTAAATGGATAACTTGAAGCCATTAGGCTAAGTGAAGTAACACAGTTTCAGAAAAACAATGGATGAATGGCTCCCCTCATTTGTGGATGCTAACACCAAATCCCCAATTGAAAGGCAAGCTGAACAACATTATTGTTATATTTCTTGTTATCTGAAAGCAACTGTGTTGTTATAATGTAAATCTTTTAATGGGCTCTAGAATTGACCTACCACTTATTTTCAGACTCTGTAATTACTGCGTTTGGGTGGAAAGTATGTATTCATATTTTAAAGTAATATAAAATTAAAGGGGAAAGACGTGAATTCCTAAACATATTTTGGAATTAACACACAGTTTATTCTCAGAGTTCATAATTTTGATGCATATGTGATGATTATATAGGCATATGTTAGAGCCAATCAAAGGGGAGAAAAAAGCAACAACATAACCCATAGACTGGGTTAAAGAACTGAATGATACAGTTAAACTCTGCCCCAAACAACAAGCCTCTGCAGGGAAAAACCTTGGAAAGAATGAAATAAAGATGCAAGACATTATAGCAGAAGGCATGAACAGGGGTGGGGTGGGGGCAGGGAGAGGGGAATGTGTCTAATTTGGATTGAAAGATAATGAATGAAATAAAAATTCATCGATAAAAATATTTTAAAAACCCACTAATCAGAGAGTGGGAGGAAACCATCCCCAGTGATACATCTGACAGAGCATTAACATTCAGAATATATATTAAATATATAAATATATACTAAAATATCAGAGAAGTAAGAGTGCATAGAAATTGGGGGCTTTTGCTGGGCATCTGGAACACAGCGTATCCCCACCCCCAACTTGAATTGCAGAGCAAGTGTCCAAGCGGGACTACAGTAGTGATTCTGGGGCATGAGGCAATAAATGAAATAGCGAACTGAATCTGACACAACTCCAATCCCGCAACACCAAGCTCCACAAACAATCTAGAGAAACTGGCTGGCAGGAAGCAGAGTTAGCATAGTGCTCAGCAGGGTACTGCCCCAATTGTTACCTAGCTGGTTTTAGGAGAACCTTCAGAACAGAAAGGTAAGATGGAGTTAGACTACAAAATTGAAATCCTGAAACTTAAACAAGTCAACACTCCATAAACAAGGAGAAAAGAATAAAGGCATCTGAAAGAAGTAAACAAAGCAAGTCTTCAACACCATGAAGAAACATTTGAAATTTGAATCAGAATACAAACAAAAACCAAACTCACCTGCCCAAAATACAAGAAAAGAACAACATGGGAACAGTGCAGAATAATTCAACACCAAAAGCTATCAAACCTATAGAAGATTCCTGCAGTGAGATCTCCCTAGAGGTAACCCAGGACACAGATCTTAAGCAAACAATCGTAGACATACTCAAAGAAACCAAAGACTATAAAGAACAAATAAGAGAACTAATGAAATAGAATGAAAAACTCTGGAAGGATGTAGAAGGAGAGAATGATAATCTCTGGAAGGAAGTGGAAATACTGAAAAGATCCCATGCTAAAATAAAAAAGGCATCCAACCAGTGAAGCAAGGAGCTACAGGAAGAGATTGAGAACCTCCAAAAGGAACTGGAAATAAAAAAGAAATCACAGGATGAAATGAAAAAGGAAATCGAGAACTCATCCAATGAAGAGGAAAGGATGGGAAAAAGCCTGAGAAGCAGAATTGGGGAAGAGAAAAAAATACCAGACCTGGAAGATAACACAGAACGACTAAAAAACTCAATTAAAGTTTATGAAATTTTTAAAAATACACAAGAGTGGAACAAACAGGAAATGTGGGACACTATGAAAAGACCAAACCTCCACATCATGGGGATAGAGGAAGGAGAAGAATCCCAAGACAATGGTTTCAATCACATCTTCAATAGAATAAAAGATGGAAATTTCCCCAAACTAAGAAAAGACAAACCCATACAAATAAAAGAAGCACTAGAACTCCAAATAAACAATATCAAAAAAGAAACTCCACACACCATAACATGGTTAAAATGATGGATGCCCAAAGCAAAGACAAAATTCTGAAAGCCACAAAAGAAATACAGCAAGTTACATATATGGGGAAACCCATCAGAATTACAGCTGATATTTCAGTTCAAACTATGAAAGCAAGAAGAACATGGACCAAAGTATCCCCAGTGCTAAACGACTATAGATGCCAACTCAAGTTGGCACTATACCCAGCAAAAATGTCGATTACAGTTGAAAGGCATTTCATGAACAAAATGATAGAATACATGTCCAGAAAACCAAATTTTCAGAGAATACTTGAAACAACTGAAAGGACAGATGAGAGGACCAACTATTCCCAGGCACCTAGAAAAAGAAATTAATAAAAGCTTAACTGCAGAAGTAGAAACCTAGACCAAAAATGCAAATAGATAATACAATGAAAGGAACCAACAAACATTTCTCAATTTTAACCTTAAATATTAATGTACTAAATGCCTCAAACAAAAGACATAGACTGAGAGAATGAATTAGGAAACAGAACCCATTTATATGCTGTCTACAAGAAACCCATCTCAATCTCAAGGATAGGCACCAACTTAAGGTGAAAGAATGGAAAAAATATTCCAAGCAACTAGTACCAAATAGAAAGCACTAGTTGCTATTTTAATATCAGATAAAACAGACTTCAAAGTAAAAGAAATCAGAAGAGACAAAGAGGACCATTACATCTTTATCAGTTAACTATGAAGATTTCTCAATCATAGTTAACTGATAAAAAAAAATATATATATATTATAAAACTCTGCTGCACCGAACTTCATAATCACAATTCTTCAGGACCTCATGGCACAGATTAATCCCAGCACACTCATAGTAGGGGACTTTAATACCCCACTGATCACTTTGGACAGGTCAACCAGAAAACAAATAAACAGAGAGACATCTGAAATGCACAATACGATATACCAAGTGACCTCATGGACATCTACCAAATATTCTACCTAAACACCAGAGAATACACTTACTACTCAACACCCCATGGATTATTCTCCAAAACTGACCACATGTGCGGACACAGAAAAAAAATCAACATTAAAAAAAATAAAAAACAGAAAACACAAATAAATGATCTAGCACTGCAGCTAAAATCACTTGAGAGACAACAGCAAAGAAACCCTAAACCCAACAGACAGGAAGATAATAAAAAAAAAAAAAAACAGAAGAGAAATCAATGAAATAGAAACAAAGATAATACAAAAAAATCAATGAATCCAAAAGTTGGTTCTTTGAAAGAATAAACACAACAGACAGATCTCTAGCCCAGTTAACCAAAGAAAGAAAGAACAACTCTGAATCAATAGAATTCATGATGAAAAGGGAAGTATAACAACAGACAAAAGAATCAGACAATCATACAAGAATACTTCAAAAACCTATACTCAACTAAGTTTGAAAACCTAAGAGAAATTGATGAATATCTGAGATATTGGGAATCACCAAAGCTTAATCAAGAAGAGACAGACAGCTTAAACCCACAGTATATGAAGAAATTGAAGATGTAGTAAGAAACCTCCCAATGAAAAAAATCCAGGCCCAGATGATTTCACGGCAGAATTATATAAAACATTTAAAGAGGACTTACTGATCAGAGATCTCCCAAGACCACCTGAAGCTCAGCTCTCTTCACAATAGCAAGGAGCTGCAACCAACCCAAATGCCCCTCTATTGACGAGTGGATAGAGAAAATGTGGTATATCTACAGAATGGAGTTCTATGCAGCAGTAAAGTTGACATTATAAGCTTTGCAGGGAAATGGCTGGAGCTAGAAGACATTATGCTGCGTGAAGTAACACAGTCCCAGAAAAACCAACGACGATTGGTATCCCTCATCTGTGGATGCTAGTGCCAATTACCTAGTTGTAAGTATTTCTTGTGCATGGCCCCTTGAGCTTTTGTCCAAGCAGTTGGGAGTGATGCATATTGGAAACAACAACAACAGCAGCAAAAGGGACTGCATCAAAGAACTGATTGAAACAGTGAACTTCTGCTCAAAACAGTCAACTTCCACATAGAGAATTTTGAGAAAGACTGAGAAAGAGATGAAAAGCATGTTTGGCAGAATACATGAGCTCTGGTGGGGCGGGGGATAGGGTGGGGGACACGGGTCTAGATTTGATAATCTTGTACAAAATATATGTTAAAAATTTTAAAAAGATAAAAAATAAATAAAGAGGACTTACAACCATTATTACTCAAAATGTTCAGAAGGATACAAGCAGAAGGGAATCTCCCAAATTCCTTCTATGAAGCCAGCATCACTTTAGTACCAAAACCAGGCAAAGATATAACCAAAAAAGAGCAGTGTAGGCCCATCTCATTTATGGACACAGGTGCAAAAATTCTCAACAAAATACAAACCGCACACAGACCCACATCATCCATCATGACCAAGTTGGATTCATACAAGAGATGCAGGGAGGGTTGAACATACGAAAATCAATAAATATCATAAAACACATCAATAGACTGAAAGACAAAAAACACATGATCATTTCAATGGACACAGAAAAAGCCTCAATGTGATCAAAGCCATATACAACAAACCCACAGCTAACATCATCCTAAATGGAGAAAAGTTAGAAGAATTCCTCTTAAAGGCAGGAATCTGGCAAAGCTACTCCCTATCACCACTCCTCTTCAATATAGTGCTTGAAATGCTTGGTAGCGCAATAAGGTAAGAAAAGGAAATTAAAGGAGTACTAAATGGGAAAGAGGAAGTCAAACTATCCCTTTTTTCAGACTATATGGCAGTTCACCTAAGGGATGCTAAAACCTCCACCAGAAAACTCCTACAAATGAATAAGAGTTTCAGTACAGGGGTGGAATACAAAACCAACCTAGAAAAATCAGTAGCCTTTCTTTACACCAACAACAAGCAACTGAAGAAGGAATATAAGGAGCCAGTCCCACTCACAATAGCCTCAAAAACAATAAAATACCTAGGAACAAAACTAACCAAAGGCACTAAAGATCTCTACAAAATAAAAAAAAAAATTAAACCTCTGAAGAAGGAAATTGAAGACAATATCAGAAGATGGAAAGACCTCCCATGCTCCTGGATTGGAAAAATTAATCTAATAAAAAAATGTCCATTCTACCCAAATTAATATACAGATTCAATGCAATCCCAATTAACATCCCCAAGAGTATCTTCATAGGCTTGGGGGAAAATCCTTAACTTCATATGGAAAAACAAAAGCCGTGAATAGCTAAAACAACCCTGAGTGAAAAGAGCAACAGAGGGGATCACTATATCAGACTTCAAACTATAGTACAGGGCTATAGTCATATAAACAGCCTGAAACTGGCACAAAAACAGACCTGTAGACCAATGGAGCAAAACTAAAGTTCCAAACTTGAGAATATACAATTTTAGCCATGTCATATTTGACAAAGGGGACAAAAAGACTCAATGGAGGAAAGACAGCATCTTCAGAAAATGGTGTTGGCAAATCTGGAATCTGGATGAGCACTTGTAGAAGAATAAAATTAAACCACTGCCTCTCACCCTATACAAAAATGAACTCCAAATGGATCAAAGACCCCAATGTGAAACCTGAAACTCTGAAGGTAATAGAAGAAAAAGTTGGCAGCAACTTACAAAGCATATGATTTAGAAAATCTTTTCCTATGCCTATGCCTTTTAGAAAAAAAGATTTTCTGGGGCTGGAGAGATGGCCTAGTGGTTAAGAGCGCCAACTGCTCTTACAGAGGACCCGGGTTCGATCCCCAGCACCCACATGACGGCCGAGAACCGTCTGAAACTCCAGTTCCAGGAGAACTCCAGTTCCAGGGGAATCCGACACCCTCTTCTGACCTCCGAGGCATTGCACGACACGGATGCACAAACTTGCATGCAGACAGTACATTTATACACATACAGAAATAAAGAAAAATTAAAAAAAAAGAAAAAAAAGATTTTCTAAATCAGACAGCAGCTGCCCAGAGAATAAGATTGACAATTGACAAGCGGGACCTCATTAAACTCAAAAGCTTCTGTCCAGTGGAAGAAATGATCAATGAAGTGAAGAGAAAACTCACAGAGTAGGAGGAAAGTTTCATTGCAGATATATCTGACAGAGCATTAACTTCCAGAATATATAAACTACTCAAAAAAGAAAGAACTAAGAAAACAAATGACTCACTCAAAATGTGGATTAAAGAGCTGAACAGAGACTTCACAAGTGAGGAGATAGAAATGGCTGAGAAACATCTTAAAAAGTGTTCATCATCAGTAATAATTAAGGAAATGCAAATTAAAAACACTTTAAGATATCATCTCACTCTGATTAAGATGGGCTGGGATCAAGAAAACAAATGATAACAAATGCTGGAGACGTGGGGAAAGGGGAATACTCATGTACTGCTGGTGTGGATGTAAACTCATACAACCACTATGGAATGCAGTATGGAGAACACTTAAAAGACTCAAAATGAGCTTACCGCCTGACTCAGTCATACCAGTCCTAGGTATATACCAACAAGACTCATTCTACCACAGAGATACATGCACAGCCATGTTTATTGCAGCCCTCTTCACAATAGTGAAGAACTGGAAGGAACCCAAATGCCTGTCAACCAACTAGTGGCTAGAGAAAATGTGGTACATCTACACATGGAGTTCTATTCGATGGTAAAGAAAGATGACATGCAGGGCCTGGTGGCACACACCTTTAATTCTAGCACTTTGAAGGCCATCCTGGTCTACATAGAGAGTTCCAGGGGTATATACCCAGGAGTGGTATGACTGGGCCAGGTGGTAGGCTCATTCTGAGGCTTTTAAAAGTTCTCCACATTGCTCTCGATAGTGGTTGTACAAGTTTACATTCCCACCAGCAGTGGATGAGTGTTCCCCTTTCCCGACAACCTCTCCAGCATCTTGTCTTTTGTTTTCTTGATCTTAGCTACTCGTATTAGAGTGACATAATATCTGAGAGTAGTTTTAATTTGCATTTCCTTAATTGTTAATGATGTAGAATGCTTTTTAAGATGTATCTCAGCCATCTTTCATTCCTCACTGGTGAAGACTCTGTTCAGTTTTTTACTCCATCTTTTGAGTAGGTCATTTGTCTTCTTTATTTTTTGAGTAGCTTATATATTCTTGACATTAATGCTCTGGCAGATGTATCACTGTACAGATTTCCTCCTACTCTGTGGGTTTTCTCTTTACCTCCTTGATTGTACAGAAGTTTTTGAGTTTTATGAGGTCCCATTTGTCGACTGTTGACCTTACTTCCTGTGCAGCTTCTGTCTGATTTAGAAAGTGTTTTACAGATGATTAGAGTTTCAGTCCTGTGGTGGGATACAAAATTAACCTAGAAAAATCAGTAGCATTTCTTTAAACCAACAACAAACAAATGAAGAAGGGATATAAGGAGCCCTTCCCACTCATAATATCCTCAAAAACAATGATGATTTCTATAACAAAAATATAAACCTCTGAAGAAGGAGAGTGATCAGAAGATGGAAAGACCCCCATGCTCCTGGATTGGAAAAAATAATATAGTAAAAATGTCCATTCAACCCAAATTAATATACAGATTCAATGCAATCCCAATTAAAATCCCCATGAGTTTCTTTACAGACTTGAAAAATAAATTCTTAAATTCATATGGAATAATAAAAGACCCCTAATAGCCAAAGCAACCCTGAGTGAAAAGAGCAATACAGAGGAGATCTCTATACTAGACTTCAAACTATACTAAAGGGTTACAGTCATAAAAATAGCCTAGTACTGGCACAAAACAGACATGTAGACCAATGGAACAAAATTGAAGATCCAAACTTGAACACATATAATTTCATCCACCTCATATTTGACAAAGGGTCCAAGAAGACTCAATGGAGGAAAGACAGCACCATCAGCAATTGGTGCTGGCAAAACTGGATCAGCACTTGTAGAAGAATAAAATTAAATCCCTACCTCTCACCCTGTACTAATATCAATTCCAAATGGATCAAAGACCTCAATGTGAAAACCAAAACTCTGAAGATCATTGTAGGAAATGTTGGTAGCAACCTACAAGAAACAGACATATGCAAACACGTTCTAAATTAGATAGCATCTGCTCAGGTAATAAGGTCAACAATTGACGTGTGACTTCATTAAACTCAAAGCTTCTGTACAGCAAAAGAAACAATCAGTGAAGTCAAGAGAAAACCCACAGAGTGGAAACTTTCACCACTGATATATCTGACAGAGCATTAACTTCCAGACTATATAAACTACTCATAAAACAAAGAAAATATATGACTCACTTAAAAGATGGAGTAAAGAGCTGAGCAGAGACTTCAAAATTGAGGAAGTAAGTTGGCTAAGAAACATCTTAAAAAGTGTTCAACATCATTAATAATTAAGGAAATGTAAATTAAAACCACTTTAAGATATCATGTCACTCCAATAAGAATGGCTAGGATCAAGAAAATAAATGTTACCAAATGCTAGATAGGTTTTGGGGAAAGAGGAAGACTCATCCACTGCTTGTGGGAACGTAAACTCATACAACCACTATGGAAAGCAGTGTGGAGAACCATTAAAAGAATCAAAATGAACCTACCACCTCACCTAGTCATACCAGTCCTGGGTATATACCCAGAAGACTCATCCTACTAAAGAGATACATGCACAGCCATGCTTATTGCAGCTCTCTTCACAATAGCAAAGAGCTGGAATCAACCCTAGTGCCCCTCAACCAATGAGTGGATAGAGAAAATGTGGTACATCTATACAATGGAATTGTATGCAGCAGCAAAGAAAGATGACATCATGAACTTTGCAGGTAACTGGATGGAACTAGATGATATTACACTAAGTGAAGTAACAATACTAAAAGCCAAATGATATCCCTCATTTTTAGATGCTGGTACCAAGTACCTACTTGTAAGGCAAACTGAGTAATATTAATATTATATTTCTCTTTATCAAAAGCAACTGTGCTCTGAGAATGTAAATGCCTTACAGCCTCTAGAATTATCGTAGCACTTATTTTCAGGCTATATAATTTTAGTATATGGGTGGAGGGTATGTATGCATATTTTAGACCAATATAAAATTAAAAGGGAAACATGTGAATCCTGAAATATGATTTGGAAATAGCATGAAGTTTATTTTCAGATNTATATATACACACACACACACACACACACATGTGTGTGTGTGTTGAAACAATATGGATTGGAGGGAACAACAACAAAAGAACTGGGACAGGGAATCGACTGAAGTAGTTAGAGTTCTTTCCCCCCAAAATAATCCTCTGCTTTGAAAAACTTTGAAAAGACTCAGAAGTAGATACAGGACATATATGGCAGACTGCATGAACTCGGGAGAGGTGGGGGGCATGGAGGGGGAAACAAGTCTGGATTGAACTGAGAAGTGATGTATGAAATGCACAAAACTTGAATAAAATAGTAGAAAAAATTTTCATTCTTTTAATGACACAATTTCAGAAAGTTAAACATAAAACTTTCTAAGTAGAAGCTAAACAAACTAGAAATGTATCATAAAATTAAACTTGCCTGAATTCATAAAGTTCAATGAGTAGATAAAACTCCAAAGAAACAAAAACAAGCTACATCACCTTTTTCTGATTTTTTATTACTATTTTCTAGTCCTGAGAGGACATGCTATTCAACATATTTTTATTAGAGATAAAAAGTTACTAGAAATCCTCAGAATTAAAAATATTATATTTTTTAAGTTCAAGTGTACAGTTACTGCTCACTTAATGGCACATGATGATCACTGCCATCATGATCATAATTCATAAGTTTATGCTTGTGTAATGCATTTAAGAACATTAAAATTAACATTTAAATGTGATTAAATTTGAAACTGGCGTTTTTCATTTCAGAATGAACTATTGCTTTAGCAGTTTCTCATTAGTGTAATTTTAATTAAGATACCAGTCTTTACATATTTTGTGCTGAGTATGGTTTAGTGTTGATTCTATATTATTATTACTCAATAGATACAGGTTTCAGAAATTATTTTGGTTTGGAGATGCCTGTAAGCTTGCAGAGCTTTTTCTTATAATTTGTCTATATAGTAATATAATTAATATGTCAATATAATAATTTGTCAATAATGTGAGATAACTTTAAACACATATATGCCCAAATGTATTAATACTATTTCAAACTTGGAATAAGAAGATGAATTACACATATATGAACTCTGTTTTGTTGTTTTTATTGATATTTTATATCAGTTTGGGTACTGTTGTCATATATTTCATCCAATGTGATGCAGATCACTCTTCTTATCTTTTTCAAAATCTGTAGCAAGAGAAAATAAAATTATGATCAATCTGAACATTACTAACAATGTAGTAACTGTCTATTTGTTTCCTAGTACCTACTTGAATTAAACTTGGTAGTTTATATGATGCTTATAATGTTCACGAATTTATTTAGATGAATTCATTCTGAGCCATTTAAAATTCTATGACCACTAGGGAAAATGTGTATCCTTCTCTTTCTGGAAAGTCAATACATTTATTATTTATTACTATTTATTATCCACTGGGCATCTCAAGTGTATAAAGAAAAATATATGTGTGTTCTTATTTAACACCACATTAAATCTATCTTAATATATACAAGGCACCATTTAACTGCCCTAAAAATATTATATCATTTGAGCCTCCACAAAGACAATGCTCTTAAACAAAACTTAGTGGACTCTTCATTGCATGGAGAAACATCCTGCCCACAAATCCATTCTTGCCATGCCAGTATTTGTTTCAATTAGGTTTGGATTATCTGGTGAAATTAGATACCTGAGATACGGACCCAGAAATAACAATGAGAGAACATTTTTTGTTGCAATAATTTTTGTTAACTTTAAAGGTAACTTCATTTGCCAGTAGGAAGCCATTTTTCAGAAAATTAGAATGATAATCACCATTTTATTAATTTGGAGAGTAATGTAAATGATCAAATTATTCACACTCATGCACATATTCTTACCCAAATAATTTCATCTGGTTTTACTCCTCAATTCTTTCTCTTTTCTCACATAAATTAGCAAGTATTTTCAGGATTTTACATATTAATATATCTATACCCTCAAAAATAAACTGTTTTGCATTGGGAATGCCTTGACATTCATTTTCTGTTCATTTTTTTCACTTGGGATCTCGGCTTAGATAAAGCAAACTCATCCACAAGAATTCTTTTGTGAGACTCATCAAAGCTATTTTATATGTGAATTTCTTCCTTGTTTTTATTTTCTCCCTTATTCTATTAAATTAAGAACACTAATTCAAACTTGTAAGAATTAAGCAAAATTTGTATCATGAGCAACATGATGAATAAGAGACTGTGATACATACTACAGATAATGAATTTTTAATGTTTTCAATATATTTTATTGAACTATTGTGCCTTCTATACATTAGATATTAATCATATTAAGACCCCATCCTCCATCTACCCTCAAAGTCCCCCTCCACTATATGTCATGCATTAGTCACATATGTTAAGGCCTACTGAGTCAAGTTGGAGTCCCCAGATGTCCCTTGTCATGAGTTCCTTCTCAAACTAGAGCCTGTTCAGCCTATCTAGTTTCATTCCCTCAAAGAAGACATACCTCACCCAGAAGTAATCAGCTGTCAGTAGTTAGTTTCTTGATTAAGCATGGGGTTTCTTAGAACACTACCAGTTCTATGCTTGGCTTTTGACTGCTTTGAGTTTGCATGGTCTTGTGCATGCTGTCACCATTGTTGTAAGTTCTTATGAGCGAGTTTCCAGAGGCCTGAAAAATACTATTTCCTTGTGGTCATCCACAACCACTGGCTTTCACAGTCTTTCTGCTCCATCTTTTTCAAAGGGGTCCCTGAGCTTTGGGTTGGTAAGGATTAATATAGAAATATTATCCAGGGACACACACTCTGAAGTCTCTTATTCTCTACATTATGGCCAGTAATGGCTTTCTGTGTTAAATGGCCTCTGTTGCATGAGGGAAGCTTCAATACTGAGGGTTGAGAGACGCATTAGTATTCTCTTTACACCATTCCACTGTGTTCCGTGAGCCTTGGGTGTAGCAGTTCCATTGTAGATGTGTCACGTAGGGCTGAACATCTCTCAGACACTAATTATCTGTATGTGACTAGTTGTGGAACTCTGTAATAATCCCCATCTGTTGCAAAAAGAAGCTTCCTTGATGAATGATTGAAGGTATACTTGCCTGTAAATAAGGATCCATATTTAGCATATAGCAAGAAATTGCATTTGTCTAGGGATGTGACAGATGTAGGTTTTCTCTAGAATCTATGACCTCCCAGCAAAGTGAATTTGGCTATGATAAAGAGTATATTTTTAAAAAAGGAATTTAAAATGTAGAAAATGTAATTCGAGCTTGAGGGAAATTGGAGGAAATCTGCAAAAATACTGATTTTGAGGAACAGAGATATAGGAATTACATAATTTAAAATGCTTCTATTAATTGGGCATATATGAACTTCATAGCATCTATGGCTCTATAGGAATTTTGAAATAATAAACTTTACAATAAAAGTAGAAAACAAAAAAAAAATAAACAGAAACTAAATGAAGTAACAGACTCTGAGAAACAATTGACATATGTTCTCTCTCATTTGTGGATCTTAGCACCATATCCTTTTGTGTGATCATATATCCTGATGACACCATGGACCAAGTCAGGAAAACTGAAAGAATACATGGAAGTAAGGGAAAGAAGGGCTCTAACAGAGGGGAATAGTAGAAGGCAGGTGTTACCAAGGGGAAAATGGAATAAATCGGGGTATTTAATTGGGAATGGAGGAGTGAGGGTTATATAAGGAACTGTGGAGATAAATGGGATGAGGGAGCTCAAGAGATGTGGAATAAAAGGAGAAAGCTAAGGTATCCAAGAAGGAAATGAGAAAAACAGGTGTACTTTACCTGAGGTGGGGGAGGGCTGTACAGGGAGGGAGAAAAGACAGATAATAATGCTTAGGTGATGTGAAAAAAACATCAGGAGACACGTTAGTTCAAAAGTCTACTGAACAATACACACACAGTATCTGTACATGAGTGAATGTGTATAGCTGAATGCTATATAAAAAGAAACAGCTCTGGACAGAAGAAACCACCCATGAGTTGTTGGTCAGGGTAGTCCAAGAAACTCTCCCCAATAACATAGGCTGTTTCCTCAGCCCTTGAGGTTCTCCCAGAATTTGAAGGTAAGACCCTATTGTTGAAGACAAGACATATTTCAGATGCAGGACTTAGTCCACTGGAGCTGGAGCTGAACTGGAAACCTCCCTGAAGACTCGCTCTCATAGTTTCAGATACTACTATGAAAGCTGCTAAGGGAGAAATGTCAATAAATATTCCATCTCCAGCTTTAAAGCATATTTTAATATTTTTGTGATCTAGCATCCCTCACACATTTGACATGATGGATATGAATGCTTGCTCTCACCTGGAAGTTCAAAATTCCACTTTTGACTGGTTGTGTTTGTTATTTCCAAATGATATCATCTTTGATATAGCAGGCTGTCATTCAGGGACAAGTAATTGAGTTTTTCTGTGTAATTGGTTTTCTTTTTCTAAATGTTTCTACATTTTTAAACTATCTGAAAAGTAAAACTTGTAGTAATCAATGTATTATAAAAGCAGTGAGTTGTGTTGGAATAATATATTTCTACTGACTTCATCAGAGCTAGTTATTAAACTTAATATTTCCAGGAATAAAATTTCAGAATGAAGTCCGAAAATATAACAGCTGCCTCAAAATATATTTTTCATATTATTTGTAGGTAAAGAAAGATTTACAGATATATAATTCTCTAAAGGAAAAGAACTATGCCTATAATAATTAAGAAGGTAAAGTATGCTGCTTTAATCAAGAAATAAGTAGCATTTCTAATCTTAGCCTCATAATCAAACATTACACTCATTATGTAGGAAAACGCTCATAATCAAAATACAAGATAAATCAACATTGCTTTAGATAAATACAATTTGTAGTAAAGTGCACAAAACAGAGACAAAATATTTTGTATATTCATAAATACTACCACAAAGAAATGGCATTGTATTGATTAAGGAAAACATAATTAGATAGATTTCTCATAAGACAGTAAAGTAATTAAAGTGCCACACACATATATATCATACCCATGTGAATTTTTTACTGGGGTATAATATCAAATATGCAATGAATTCTTCTAATGAAGCTATATTTTTCTATAGAAAGTAATGCAGAGAGCCTAATCAATTTTGGCCCAATTTAGCAGAAAAAATTAAAACACTTACTGTAAATTCTTATTATAAATATTTGCTAAGTATACAAAATTTCCATTTGTTTTCTGTTTGCATAACTAATTACCAAATCTTATTCTCTATTTGGTTTATTTTATGTGTATGACTGTTATGCCTCAGTGTATATAAGTGCACTCACATCATGCCATGCTCAGGGAGGTCAGAAGAGGGCATCATATCCCCTGGATTATGGATGGTTGTGAGCCACCATGCCTGTGTTGAGATTCAAACCCATCCCCTCTGCAAGAGCAGCCAGTGCTCTTAACTGCTGAGCTATTTCATCAGACCTCAAATCTTAGCATCTTGAAACAACAAATATTTCCCATCTTGTAGGCATTCATTTGGCAGAAGCACTTAAAAGCAGTTAACAAACAGCCCAAGCCTTGACCCCCTGCTGTTATCCTCACAGACCTGTGAAGCCTGGGCTGTCTTTGATCTCTTAGGTAAGAACTTTAATCTGGAATATAGCCTGAGGTTCCCTTGTCCCAATTGCCTGCCCCAGCCCCCAGTTGTGTATATGTGTCCCAGCCCATGCAAGGGTTTGTATAAAAGCCTTGAGTTACAACATTAAAGTTGAGTTGTCCTCCCGGAGCTTCTCTCTGAGTCCATTTCTTTCTTTCATTCCTCCTGGAGTGACTTCTCGCCGTCCCTTCCCCCACTCCTTGCCAGAGCTAAGCCTAGGAACTGTTAGTTCTAAGGTTTACAGCGTTGTGAAGCGGCCAGCCTGGTTCTAGGAGGGAAAAATATCATGTGGATTGAGGCCACGTGTGATTAAAGGACCAACAGACTATAGAAAACCAACACCATCTCCTGCTTTCTGCATGGTAATAGTCAGACACTAGTTGTATGAGTCCTGTGCCTTAGGTCTCATCAGATTGCTACCACAATGTTTCCAAGACTGGATTTTGGAGCTGATTATGTAGCTCCTTCATACACAGTCATGCAGGTGTTGGCAGAATTCAGTTCCTTGTGGTTATTGGACTGGGAGTCCCTTGTCCCCCCCCCCCTTTTTTTTTTCCTTTGGTCATGGGTTACTCTGAACCTATAAAGTATATGCTTAGGTAATTGCTAACTTCCTGTCTTCAAAACTTCCTCCTGTTCTTTCCGTTTCCTTGACTTCAGGTAGGCTCCAGTGCCTTTTAATGGATTGTTTAAGTAGAAGGAGCCCACTTTAATATTGTCCTTTTTTTTTTTTTTATAAAATTTTATTTACTTCTGTATGTGTATCAATGTACTGTCTGCATGCAGGTTTGTGCACCCGTGTCGCGCAATGCCGCGGAGGTCAGAAGAGGGTCTCGGATTCCCCTGGAACTGGAGTTCTCCAGGAATTGGAGTTTCAGACGGTTCTCGGCCGCCATGTGGGTGCTGGGGATCGAACCCAGGTCCTCTGTAAGAGCGGTCGGCGCTCTTAACCACTAGGCCATCTTTCCAGCCCCTAATATTGTCCTTTTTGATTAAATCTAAGCCAACTGATTATTAGCCTAATCACAAGAGTAAAATATCATATTTACAAATTCTGTCCACATTCAGGAAGAGGAAATTAAACAAGGGTGCACACAGTAGGAGAATTTATCTTGGAGGCCATCAGAATTATGCCAATTGCAATGCCCATAGTTAACAATATTATCTGTCAACACAGATAATAATGTCTTCATGGGAAAATGTCTCTCTTGACATAATAAGCATAGGCATGTCTCCTTTTAAAACACTTTATTAATACGACAAATAATGTCTTTATTTTTAAGGATTGTGATGGATCTACAAATACATAACAGGGGTATTCCTTTAATATTCCTTTCCTAAGTGGACTGCATTGATTACTCAAAGCAACTATTTCAGGAATTTAGTGATACTTCTAGAATTGTTGAAAATAAGGTCTGAACTAAGTTCTGCATAACAAAAAAGAAATACTGTAACAAACAAACAAACAAACAAACAAAAAAAAAAAACAACACCCATTACCCTGGGCTGAGGGGATAGATGTTACACTAGAGACTTCCAGGGCAGGTCCTTCTTTACAGAGCCAATAAATTCAACACTCTGCTCTGGTTATTTTCACCATCCCTGAATGTGTTCGCATTGATTTATTTAGCTGCTGGCAGAACCATTACATTACTTCTCTGCTGTGGAATGAGAACATTATTGAAGAAAAGAATAAGCAGAGGTCTCCAATATTACCTTTTCTTCCTAGGCAGGACAGTAAATCACAAATACTACTGTATTCTATATCAACTGGTTGAAATCAATGACAGATTCAAATAATTAAAAATAATAATTTTCATCGTAATTCATACTTTCATTGAATTCACCAATAATATGCAAAACAGCTTTCAACAACTCTTACAAGACTGGAATGTTGGAGCTGGAGAGATGGCCTAGCGGTTAAGAGCACCGACTGCTCTTGCAGAGGACCCGGGTTTGATCCCCAGCTCCCACATGGCGGCTGAGAACCGTCTTTGACTCCAGTTCCAGGGGAATCTGACACCCTTTTCTGACCTCCGTGGCATTGTATGACACCAGTGCACAGACCTACATGCAGACAGTACATTCATACACATACAAGAATAAATAAAAAAAATTTAAAAAAAGACTGGAATGTCTTATATTTAATTGTCAGATCTGTTTTCATGTGGCTGTGGGGTAAAGTCCTAGAATAAAACAGTGCAAACTCTTAGTTGTTATGTGGCTAAGGTAGCCACAAAAATGCCTCCACAAAGATGTCTTGATTTCTCAAGCTTGTGGATATGAAAGTTACCAGGAAAAAGATAAATAAAGTTGCCAAATAAGAAGTTCATGAATATTTATTAGCTTTACCCAGATGTGTGCAATGCAATCAAAATGGTCCAAATGGCTCTGTGAGAAGAACTTGGGCCAACATTGTTATCCATGGAAGTCAAGTGTTAAAGAGAAGTAGTCACCAGAAGCTGGAAAAGCCTCCAGACAGAAGCACACCCTTTCAATTATTTAATATTAGTTCAGTGAGATATATGTCAAATATGGATCTATAGTTCTATAAGATGACAAATTTATGTTTTAAGCTACTAACTGTGCTGTAATTAGTCATGGCAGCACCAGAAAATTAATAAAGTAGCTATTAATCTAGTACATGAATTTTATTTCATGGCCCATCAGGGAAGAAATCAAAAGCATTCAGTGGCATAGAAAATAAATAGCACATGATTTTGCTCCAGCACTGTGTGTTTTGTCTGATTTTGTCATGGTATGCCGGAAGAGATCCTGATCACTTCATTACTCTGTAGATACATCTCTTCTGATGGACTTCAAACACAAGAATTAACAGATGCTCTATATTCATTGTTGAGTGTTTGCTAAAACAAAGCTCCTGGCCATATTAATGGCATTTCATTATTTAGATTTTACTTTTTTGTTTGCTTGTTTTGTTTTCTTGAGATGAGGTCTTCATATGTAACCCAGGCCTGCGATTATGCTTCAGCCTACAAAGTGCTAAGGTTATAAGTGGACATTACCAGCTTACCGGGCTGGAGAGATGGCCTAGTGGTTAAGAGCACCAACCGCTCTTACAGAGGACCCGGGTTCGATCCCCAGCACCCACATGGCGGCCGAGAACCGTCTGAAACTCCAATTCCAGGAGAACTCCAGTTCCAGGGGAATCTGACACCCTCTTCTGACCTCTGCGGCATTGCACGACACGGGTGCACAAACTTGCATGCAGACAGTACATTCATACACATATGGAAATAAATAAAATTAATAAAAAAAAAAGAGAACCCCAGTTCCAGGGGAATCTGACACTCTCTTCTCACCTCCTTGGCATTGCATGACACATGTGCACAAACCTACATGCAGACAGTACATTTATACAAATAAATAACTAAATAAATAAATAACTAAATAAATAAATAACTAAATAAATAAATAAATAAAAAGTAAGTGGGCATTACCATAGATAACATATAATGAAACATTTAATGATCTAAATATTTGGTATTTGCTGTGACATCAAAACTCCTTGCTACTAAGATTAAGTCAGTTGCTTGACTGAAACACATGTACAATACTTGGGGACACTGCTATGACTCATATGAGGTGATAGCAATCTGGAAATTTCGAATGGAGCTCAGAATACAAGGTGACAGGTATTTGCTATGGTACTGGAGTCACTTGGTCTAGCAGATCAACTGATACTCTTGAGCTGAAGTTGACAAAGAATATCTTCTGGAAGTGAAAGATAATATTTTAGGTTTTCAGGTCCTTGAGGTCTCTATAATAGGTACCTAATACTAGTGAAATAACACAACTACTTAATTCTACCATCGTGCAAGAATGACTCAGCCCTATCATTGGAGTGCAAAGCCAGCATGAACAAGATATTGATCCCACTATTATTGTTTTGGTAAATGGTCATGTTGTCAAACTGTCCTTGAAATATTCCTGTTTATACCCTTAGATCTGACCTGCTCTCACCCTGGGTCAGGAAAGCTTCTTTTTTGAAGTAGTATTAATACAAGTATTCATAACTAATCAGAATACTGAGGACAAGGAAGCAGCACAAATGGGACATCTTTACCAACTCTCTATGCTCAGGAAACAAGGCGAAAGAAGAAGCAGAAAGAACATAATAAGCACTGGAAGGTGCTATGAAATGCCCTGTCTAGACTTTGACATGAATGTTGGGCTTATGAACTCAAAGCAGCTGTGGTTTCCTGTACAAGATCTTCATGATTCTTCCACAGTATCAAGATAGTGAAAATTCTAGCATGGAGGTAGAAGGGCTTAGGAGGGCCCCACCAGTACTAGAGGCAGTCGATAGCTGCTGGGGAGGGATAGTCATTTTTCTTCGGGGCTGTGAGCCCACACAAAACTGCATATAGACAGCACTAATTAGACACAGTGGGAGATAAAAAAAAGAGGGCATGAAGTTTGGAGGAGTCCAGGGGGATTTGGAGAAGGAAAATAAGGGATGGATATGTTCACCATATATTGTATACATGTATGAAATTTGAAAATATAATAAATAAACAATAGTATATTATATTAGTGAGAATGCCAATGTACCCATAAAACTTGACAAACCATCTGTCTAAATCAGATGCTGACCCCCTCTGTAGGAAAATAGAATGAGGGAAATGAGCTGCAGGCCTTAATACTAGCCAAAGAACTATTGGTAAATGATTACTCTTGGATGAGGGATAGTAGATATTTAAAGAGGGACTCTAGATAGCTGACTAGACTCCATTGGATGAAATTACACTGCGGAATATCTGGGTACAGACCAGATAGGACTTAACGTGTATGATATAATGCGTTAAATCCAGTGGGGGAATATATGCGGGCATGGATCAGGAGAGTCTCTAAATTTGATTAAGATCTATTATATGAAACGCACAAACCTAAATAAAAATATTAAAATAAAACATTAAGTGAGGACCCTGAAAGCAAGATCCAGGTGCATTTTGGAATAATATTTTCATATCATTAACAATGAAGTGTGTATTCTTACAGCACAGTTTCTAAATTTGGAGACAGTAAAGACTGATCATGTGGAATGGAATGATTATGTAGTTTAAGTTACCCATCATGCACTAATCACTCGAAAATCCACTGTGTCATAAACTGGTAACCTATCAATAAGTCAGCGTAAGTTGAAGGTGGTGTATGTGAGCTCTAGCCCAAGCATATCTGGATAGCATATATGGACAGAAGTTCAGACCTCCGTGTTCTCTTGTCTGCTTTGTATCTACTCAAAATTTATGGCCTTTGGTTCAGTCTCTGTGGTCACCTCATAGAAGAAAACAATAGAAGGAAGGAAGGAAAAAAGGAAGGAAAGGAGGAAGAGCTAAAATGCAACAGAAGAGATGGGAAAAAAGTGACCAAAAAACTAATAGAGAATCAAACAAATGTAAATCTGAGTTTTCTCTGACCATCTGATGCTGCATCATCTGACTTTGCTGCACCCTTGGTTCTAAACACATGGAGCATTCACCGAAGCACAAAATAACGAAGAATGGACATGAAGGACCTCAGCTCAGATTCAAGACTATGTTGTGAACTGTAGTGCTTTTCCTGTGTATACAACAAAGTCTTGTGCTCTTATAGAAAGATAGTAGTTTCCAAAGAAAGATGCAGAATATTTTTGGCAGAATGCAAGCTCTGGGGTGGGGTAGGGAGAAGGGAAAGGGGAATATGTCCAAATTGAACTGAAAAATGATGTCTGAAATGCAAAAAACATCAATAAAAGCATTATATTAAAAAAAGAAGTAACATGATCCTGTTGTCTTACAAAAATTATAACTGAGCTGTTCATTACAGCCTTTTCACAATAGCAATGGCAATAAGCTAAACACCTGCCAACAAATGAATAAAGTGTAAATAAATATATACACGCAGAGAATTATTTTGTTCTAAAAAGAAGAAACTCTTGCTCTTTGCAATAATGTAAATGACCCTGTAGTCCACTATGCTAAACAAATCTAGACATTGGAGAGATGGCTCAGCAGTTAAGAGCACCGACTGTTCTTTCAGAGGACCCAGGTTCAATTTCCAGTGCCCAAATGGCAGCTAAGAACCATCTTTAAATACAGTTCTAGGGGAATCTGATGCCCTCTTCTGACCTCCAAGGCATTGCATGACACGGGTGCACCAACCTACATGCAGACAGTACACTCATACACATAAAAATAATAAAAAAGAAATATACCATATTATTGTCAATTATATTTGTAGTCTTTTTAAAAAGTTGAAATCACAAAAACAAAGTATGAGGGTGATTGCTAAAGGCTGAAGGTTAGAGGAAAATGGGAGGTGCTGATCCGTGAGCACAAGTTTTACATAACAATGCACAAAAAAAGAAAGATGATAGTTTCAATACAGAAATCAAAGATGTTTACTATTTTCATTCCTAATCATCAATATATCTTTAAATTATAATATGTCAGAATATTTGATTTTAAAATTGTTGTTTTGGTTTCTTAGTTTTATAAAACAATTAATTTCTGAACTAACACTAACCATATATCTGACATTTAATACTATATATTTATGTGATGAGGCATTCTAGTTTTGATGATTATAAAAGTCAAAGCTTGAACCCTGAAAAAATATTGAAGATATTTGATATCTTATTGTAATATAAAATGTTTAGCCAGTTTTTAATTTTCTTTTTTTTCACATAAATTTATTTTCATTTTCTTAACAAATCTAGACCCGTGTTCCTGCCCATTACCCCACCCCGCAAGAGTTCATGCATTCTGCCAAACATGCTTTTCATCTCTTTCTCAGTCTTTCTCAATATTCTCCATGAGGAAGTTGACTGTTTTGAGCAGAAGTTCACTGTTTCAGTCAGTTCTTTGATGCAGTCCTTTCTGTTGTTGTTGTTGCTGTTGTTGTTTCCAATATGCATTACGCCCAACTGCTTTGGACAAAGGCTCAGGGGGCCCTACACAAGAAATACTTACAACTAGGTAATTGGTGCTAGCATCCACAGATGAGGGATACCATTCGTCCTTTGTTTTTCTGGGACTGTGTTACTTCACTCAGCATGATGTCCTCTAGCTCCAGCCATTTTCCTGCAAAGCTCATGATGTCGTCTTTCTTTACTGCTGCATAGAACTCCATTGTGTAGATGTACCACATTTTCTCTATCCACTCGTCAGTTGAGGGGCATTTAGGTTGGTTCCAGCTCCTTGCTATTGTGAAGAGAGCTGCAATAAACATGGCCGTGCATGTATCTCTGTGGTGGGGTGAGTCTTGAGGGTACATGCCCAGGAGTGGTATGGCTGGGTCGGGTGGCAAGTTCATTCCAAGTCTTCCAAGGGTTCTCCACACTGCTTTCCATAGTGGCTGTACGAGTTTACATTCCCACCAGCAGTGGATGAGTGTTCCCCTTTCCCCACAACCTCTCCAGCACTTGGTATCATTTGTTTTCTTGATCCTAGCCAGTCTTATTGGAGTAAGATGATATCTTAAAGTGGTTTTGATTTGCATTTCCTTAATGATTAGTGATGTTGAGCACTTCTTGAGGTGTTTCTCAGACATCTCTAATTCCTCGCTTGTGAAGTCTCTGTTCAGTTCTTTGCTCCATCTATTGAGCGGGTCGTTTGTTTTCTTTTTTCTTTGTTTTTTGAGTAGTTTATATATTCTGGAAATCAATGCTTTGTCAGATGTATCTGCAGTGAAGGTTTCCTCCCACTCTGTGGGATTTCTCTTCACTTCCTTGATTGTTTCTTTTGATGTACAGAAGCTTTTGAGTTTGATGAGGTCCCATTTGTCAATTGTCGACCTTAATTCTTGTGCAGCTGCTGTCTGATTTAGGAAGTCTTTTCCTACGCCTATGTCTTGTAGTCTGCTGCCAACTTTTTCTTCTATCACCTTCAGAGTTTGGGGTTTCACGTTGAGGTCTTTAATCCATCTGGAGTTGACTTTTGTACAGGGTGAGAGGTAGGGGTTTAATTTCATTCTTCTACAAGTGGTGATCCAGTTTTGCCAACACCACTTGCTGAAGATGCTGTCTTTTCTCCATTGTGGCTTCTTGGCCCCCTTGTCAAATATAAGATGGTTGAAATTGTATGTGCTCAGATTTGGATCTTCGGTTTTGTTTCTTTGGTCAACAGGTCTGTTTTTGTGCCAGTACCAGGCTGTTTTTATGACTATAGCCCTGTAGTATAGTTTGAAGTCTGGGATACCCTTGTGTAGCTCTTTTCACTCAGGGTTGTTTTGGCTATTTGGGGTCTTTTGTTTTTCCAAATGAATTTAAGAACGTTTGTTTCCAAGCCTGTGAATAAACTCTTGGGGATTTTGATTGGGATTGCATTAAATCTCTACAAGAGTTTCGGTAAAATGGACATTTTTACAATGTTAATTTTCCCAATCCATGAGCATGGGAGGTTTTTCCATCTTCTGATGTCTTCTTCAGTTTTTAATTTTGGATATCTATCCCATTACCATGCAAACTTGTTTATTTTTGGCAATTGATAATATTATAGCAAGTAATTGGTTAAACATAAACTTCCTTATGGCTTGTTATCAGTTATGTTTGATTTGCATACCCATTTTATATATCTATGTACATGAAGTTCTGTAAAATTTCCTCAGATAGAAAAACTCTGATGCAAAAGGCAACAAAAGAAATTGGTATGGTTTGACCCCCAAGATCTCATGTGCTAGAGGCTTGGATAACAGTGCAGTAATATTCAGAGGTGTTACCTTAGGGAGGTGATTTGACTTTGTGGTCTCTAACCTCATCAACACATTAAGCCATCTACTGATTAATGTGTTTTAAGAGACAGGCTTTACTATAAATGCAAGATTTCTCTCTGCTTCTTGGCACTGGGAGATGAGTAGTGCTCATGTACCATATACTGCTACTACAACAATGGAGTCCCTTACTATTGGTTAAAAATAACTTGGTCAGCCTGCCCTGAAGAAAACTCTGAAACTGAGAGTCCTTTCTTCTAATTAATTTGTCTTAGGCATACATCACAATGATGTAAACTGAGTAACACAAGAGGTAAAAGAAAAAATGAGTTATTTTTTAATGTGGAATTCATCTGCTATTGATTCCTTCATTCACTTATTCCTATTTTTAATCAACTATTATATTTTAATTAAATTCTAAGTATATCCCCAATATCCAAACCATCATATACTGTGAGCTAAGATAAATATCTTGTTTCCAAGAAGTATGTTCACAGTAGTGAACAAAATAAATTAATTGTCTGTCTTTAGGAACTAACTGTCCAGAATCTAATAAGACAGTGTATGTGAGAACATCTTCCACTCTCCTATATATAGAATCCGTGCCTGTGAGCCAACATATGCCCATAGATCCAATAGTGGCCTGACTGTCCACGGGCCAACCAGCAGCTTCCTGATTGGATCTAAGGCCTGCTCCTCTGGAAAATAAATACATGCTTGGTGCTGTAAACCTGTTCAAAAGTCTGTGGCTGGGGTGGTGCAGAGTTATGGACTCTGTGGGGTAAACTCCTACCTGAGTTTTTCTAAATGGATATTGGTAAATGAGTTAAACTGCCATACAAATATTCAACATTATACCTATAGATTGGGGCATATCTTAATCTTAGTCAGAGGAGCTTTTTAGCAGTGGGTAACAGTTAAAGCAGAGACTCATAACTCCTGCTGAGAATAAGGGACTGTTGCATGCTCAACCTCAATAGGACATTATAATTAACCACTCCAACACATGGGAAACATTGTACAAGAGGGGATGGAAAGACTATAAAACTCAGATGATGGGGAGGAGGGTAAAATACTGTCTTGTGGATATGAGATGTCTGTTTCTATCAGGAATACACAATAGCTGTGACCACCTGCCCAAGATATGTCTGAAAAGATAGTTCAGAGTATCATCAATGGGTACTTTTAAGGAAGACATGAGAGATCCATAGAGAAGAGCTTCAGCAAAATATTCACCACTAGCATCAACATCATCTCAATATCTAGCAAATTTTCTTTCTAGACTATTCCTGTATTGCTACTTTGAATGATATCACCATAAGAATATAAATAGTATTTTTTTTAAAGTAGGGGTGATTGATTTGTCATATTAACCAGCGGATCTAATTCTACAAGCTTTAGAAAACCAAGTGGCTTTCACAAGTTTCTACATGGAAATTGGCCTATTAGATTGGACCAAAGGAAAACATTTCAAATACATTCACCCTACAATGTGGAGCGTAAAATACAAGACAATCCTGACTAGGGAGTTGAATCTGCCCTTAAATGCATTTTGTGTTCCTGCTGACATAACTTATTACTTCAGATAAACTTGAACACATATTTTATAGCAAATTTTTAATTGAATAACTAATATTATGGGAAATGTCTGTAAAATATAATCAATAAAGGGTAAGCTGCATTTTCATATTTCTCATGGGGAAATGATATACAAATCAGAAGAGATCTCTGCAATTGCACTATGAGAACAGGAACTCATAATGTCTCCAAAATACTTTGCCATACTCTAATTACCACAGGTAAGCTGCTAGGAAATGCATGCTTCGGTGAGACAAATTAGCAGTGAGCTGTCAATAACATACAACTGGTGGCTCTGTAATGGAAAAGTTGTTTCCATCTGTGTATCCTCTCTACCAGGTGGGAGCTCTATCTTTCATAAGTCTAGGCCTGTGGGGTCCTCCAACTTTGGTTCTGAACTTGATAGGTATCTGTAATGTTTCCTTATTACTGAATCCAGTCATTAATATGGAGGCCATTAACAGGAGTCAATCTACCCCCTCTATGTCACTATCCACAGAGAATTGCATGTCTCATGGGCTAACAGAGGTAGAGCTATGCCAAAAGAGGTTTGGAAATTTTCCAGATGTGGTGTCAGCTATTTTGAGTGGAAATTTTTGCAGCAACAGACACTCTTAGTGTTTCAATATAACTACCTATAGGATCAGATCAATAAGATTAATAGTCAAATTGTGTTTGGAGGCCTCTATTGTGGAACTACAGATCTTAAGGTACACAGTTTGTTAAAATATAGAGACAGGACATTTTCTATGAGAATGCTGATTGCATAATCTGGAAAAGATTAGTGTAATTCTTCCTTCTTGTTCATTCTGGGTTCTGGTGTTCTCTTTCCCTGTTTCTGACCCTATTTACCACCCACCGTCATTATTAACTTTCTCTGTTGTATCATATATTGCTAAAATTTGACATGTTTAAAATGATTTATAGGTCAGGAGTCAGATTGGCTTACCTGGATCTTCTGTTCAAAGTTACAGTCCATGTTGTGATCCAGGCATTAGCCAAGGTTGTGTTCTTGTCAGAGGCTTAGGTGGGATAAAAATACATTTCCAGTCTTACTCAACTTATTGTTTCCTTATAGCTGAGTGCCTGAACTTCAGTTTCCTGCCAGAGATTAACTCAAGAACTAGAGGCCATCCACAGTTCTTTAACCCACTGTTCCTCACTATAGAACATGTTGCTTTAAGGTCAGCAGCACAAAGAAAATACGTTGAGTGTACTGGAATGTTGTATGTAACAATGCAATTAGAGGATCAGTATCACCTCTCTATTGCTGAATTACATTATTACAAACAAATAATGAGTCCTACATGATAAAAAAGATGACATATGGGTTATACACTAGGAAGGATCCATGGAGTCCACTGTGTGGTCTTTTCATCATAGTCTGTCTTCTGTCTTTCAGAATCATACCCCTCCTATAAATAACACTTCTTCTAACTCCAAAATTCCTCAAGGTCTCATTTATTATGGTATCAAGCCCAAGCCTCCAAATCTCCATTACTATTCCAGACCCAGGTATAATAGAGGTCTCTAGTCTTAGTCTATTAAGTACAGATCCTAAGACAAAATTTCTCTCCATCTGTACACATTGGAAATGAAAAGGACATTTTTTTCTCTTTTTTTATAAACATAATGCCTAATAGTAGCTGTGCTAGATAGCTTTAGTGTCAACTTGACACACCTGGGTTGAGGGAGCCTCAATTGGGGAATTGGCTGCATTGGATTGGCCTGTGGCCACATCTGTGGAGTATTGTCTTGATGGTCGAGCAGTGTGGGAGAGCCCATCCAACAATGAGTGGTGCCACCCTGGGTAGGTTGTTGTGTACTGTATAAGAAGGCGGGCTGGGCATGAGCCGGAGGAGCAAGCCAGTGAACAGCCTTCCTCCATGGCCTGTGCTTCAGCTCCTGCCTCCAGGTTCCTTCCCTGAGTCCCTGCCTTGGGCTCCCTAAGCGATGAACTGTGACCCAGGAGATGTAAGCTGAATAAACCCTTTCCTCCCCAAGTTGGTGTCAGTCAGAGTGTTTTGTCACAGCAATGGAAGACAAACTAGAACAGTACCCATTAATATTCTATATAATGTAGGAATGTAAAGTAGTATTTTTGCTTTACCTGCATACAATTCTACTGTCAAAATGTGAATCCCTAAACATGTTTTGGAATTAACCTATAGTTTAATTTCACATTTTTGCTATACATTTGGCATATATATATATATATATATATGCATATTTTGAAGCAATACAAACTGGAAGGAACAACAACAAAAAAGGACTGGGCCTAAGAACCGACTGAAACAGTAAACTTCTGCCCAAAACAGTAAGTTTCTCTATGGAAGCAATTAAAAAAAAAAGACTGAGAAAAAGATGAAAAACATATATGGCAGAATACATGAACTCTGACTGGGAGGCGGCAGGGAAGGGGTATAAATTTGATTAAGAAATGTTGTCTGAAAGGCACAGATATGTAATAAAATAAAATAATAAAATAAAAGCATTATTTACATATTAACAGGCAAGACAGGGAACGAATTTTAAGGCAAAGTAATGTAAAGTATTTGCAACAATATAAAATTTTTTAAAAAGGAGACCTAAAGCAGTCACTGGTCAAACGCAGCTGGGAACGCGCAGGGCTTTGCTCATTGCATCTCACGCTCAGGCTAATCTTCCAAAGCTTTGATCTTCACTCCTGAAACTTTTCCTTTACATGGAAGGTGAACACAGTTTTCGCAGCTGAGTAATTCATCAGTCTGCTTTTTCCAGTAGAAATTTGGAGATTTGACAACTTCCTTTCCACTTCGTAGAATCTGTCACTTTTAATCCAATTATCAATAATTTCTTTATTTTAATAGAATGACTTTATCAAACCTTCAGGTCTGGAGAGATGGCTCAGAGGTTAACAGCACTTGCTGTTCTTGCAGAAGATCCGGGTTTGAAACCCAGGACCCTCTAGATTAGATGACAAAAAGCAACCATTTAGAACTACTTCCAAGGGATCCTTGACTCACTTCTGTCTTCTGTTGGCATTGAATAACACAGGTGCACTAACATACATGCACATAATACATACATACACAAAATAAAAATGAAGCAAAAATAAAAAAAATACTTCTACAGATCTTCCATTTATTTCTGTGAGATTTATTCTATTTGACAAAATCCACCTTTATAGATGTTTTCAAACTGAACTCATTTCCCTAAGCTAAGATGGATAAGGGTCAATAACCTTACAGTTTAAGAAATCTGTGAGGCCCACATTTTAATTATTCGAATGCCCTTTGTGTTACTAAATACTCTAGTTTTAGGGCTTTTGACTTGAAGTTTAAGCAAAAATTAACAGTCACAGTTTGGGAGTTTGTTTTGTTCACTTTTGATGTGACAAAATATCAGAAATGGTATTTGAATTTTAGCATCTTTTTCACTTTATTTTACTCAGTCTTAGAAATGGAATCTGGGCTTGGCTCATCCTAGGCCAGTACTCTAGCACCAAGCTATTTCCTTAGTTTAATCTCTTGTCATCTAAACATTGTGAGAATTTCCAAACTGATTTTGTTAGTCATGAGATGGTGTAATGTGTACCTTACAGAAACAACTTAAAGGGCAGAAGATTTATGTTGACTCCTGTTTCAGAAGTTTCAGGCTCATTTGAGTGATGTATGTCTGTGGCAATGCACATTTTCAGTCAGGGTAATGTAGCAAATTGTCAAGAAGGAGGATCACCTCCAGGTACTTGGGAAGCAGAGATATAAACAGAAAGGAGCAGACTGCAATATCCACCGAGCCAACATCAAGATGTCCCAGGAACCTGATTCCTCCAGTAATACCTGCTTCCTAGTTTTTGTCAGCTCAACGCTATACCATGAAATTATAATTCTGTCAATTACTCACTTTACAAATTTTCATCAAGCATCAATCAAGCCTACAGCAAATGTGAGGTCAGATAAATCCATTATGACTGAGGATAAGAGGGCTGGTTTCTTTCTCCAATAATCTAGAAGGTCCCTTTCACCCCGAAAACCTAGAAGGGTGGCAAGAGATGGGAGCTGCTCCCACTCCCCATATGTGACGTCAGGCACCTGAATCCCAATCCCCAGGGGAGTGCAGATTGAAGAGTAGCCTCCTGAGGCATGTCTGCCCTGTTCTCTGGAGGCAAATGGAGCAAGCCATAAGCTTATCTCAAGAAGCTACAGTTTTCCTGCCTCAAAAACTTAAGCCATTGCAGAACGTACATAGGTTTCTCCTCTGTCCCACTCACCTCCTGGTCAAACAGCCAAACAAAACTTTATAAGTGCTTATAAATGAGTTTAGTTTGCTGATGCAACTCCTGGGTCTTTCTTTAGATCTGCTCAGGTTCATTTGCCTTCCAGGGATCCTCCTCTGTGCTCCCTCCCACTTCCCTCCTTGAAGGTCCCAGCAGTCACTGGGCAAGACTGCCATACCTAGGGCCAAGAGGCTGGTGACCTGGGAGGCAGGAACCTCACTACAGGGAGGAAACCAACAAGCAAATAAGTCTTTTGAAGGTCAAACTCAACAACTAAACCCTAGTGTTTGTATAAAAATATTGGGTGTCTAAATTTATTCCAAACAATGGTCTCGGGAATGGAAGAATTTGATAAGTGAGAGAACTTTAAGGGGAAGGAGATTTTTGCTTGCTGACATACAGCAGTCTTATTGATTCAATCATTGAGAACATGGACATTGCATGTGAGCCAAGGACTCTTAAGTATACAATAATCATTTACAAATACTTTCTTTACATGCTTCTTACTTTCAGGACCAAACCTTACCAATTGCACCTGCCAGCTTAACTTTAAAATAGATATAGCTCCTCAGATCTATCAGTTTCTGTAGATTGAAGAAGAAAAATGTAATGCTTCTTTCAAAATGTTAAGGAACAGTTGTTCCTATTGACTATAACAATCTTCATACTAAAACAATCTAAAAATATCTGATCACTCATTTAAATTTATACTATGACAATATGTTATGCTTAACGATATGGCAATGTGTTTTGCATAAATATTAATTCACATATTTCCTTTGATATGTATATGATATCATCTTTATTATGTTACTCTATTTGTTCTAAATTTTGCAAAAATTTATATGTGAATATTTCATACAAAAACTGAAGAAAAGCAAAAGAACATTAAAATTTCACACTTTCGTTTTTAATATTTTATTTATTATTTTTATTTTATGTATATGAGTCTATTGTCTGCATATAAGAAAGAGCACCACCATCATGCAGTACCAGAGAGGGCAGAAGAGAGTGTGGGATTCCCCTTGAGCTGGAATTATAGACAGTTATTGAGACAACATGAGTGCTGGGAATTGAACCTGAGTCCTCTGCAAGAGCAGTCAGTGCCCTTAACTGCTGGGACTTCTCTCAAGGTCCCCAAAAAGTCACACTTTTGTTTTGGTGTTTTTGAGATAAGTTCTCCCTATAGCTCCAGCTGGCCTGGCACTCCCTTTGTAGACCAGGCTTGCCTTGAACTCACAGAGATCCACCTGCCTCTCACTCTCCAGTGCTGGGATTAAAGGTGTGCACCACCACACAGGCACACTTTTAATATAAGTAAAATTCAAAACAAGAGCATAAGTGCTTAAATATTTGTCACAGATATAGTATATTTAAAATATTCTGTTTTGTAGGTTTATAAATATTATTCTTATTTTCTCGATATACAAAACTTATTCTTGGGGGCAATTTTGTAAAGATATTAAGTTTATCATGTCATAAATTGAAGAGATTACACACTGCAATATCCATGGTGCACCCAAGCACTCATAAAGGCTCACACAGACATGCACACAAATACACACTTAGAAGAGAAAAAAAAAATCTAAAAATGCTGACCATCAAATTTGATCTTTCACTTTACAAATATTCTTTAACTCTTCATAACTGAACTTACTCTTAACTGTTAGCATTTACTGATAAATCTGATCTTTAATGTATATCTATAATTTTATTTCAAATTATTTTAAGGTTTTATCATCTTCTAAATATGCCAAGTGATAAACTTGAACTGTAACATAACCCAGGTACATTGTTTATGACCAAATGAAAAATTAAGGTTTGATGTTACAGTATCCAAACCTTAAATGTAAACAAATTTTTAATATGGTGAAAACAATTATCTGTAGATAACGTGTTTGAGCATACTAACAATATACAAGTCATTTTGAGATAGAGGATCTTCTACATGCTATGCATTAGAAAAATAGAATTAAAAAAAACTACACCTTTCATCATCACTCACCCAGGTATCTACACAAAGTCAGGAGAAAAATAAGCCATCTTCAAGAGTGACCTACTCAGTATTTACTTGCAAAGTTTGAAGTTTGTGATGAAACTGAGAGCTTTCTCTCACAGGATGGTAAAACAATTTGGCCAAGATAAGTAACCACAGTCAGTCTTTTGCCAAGATTAGACGCATTGGCAGCATTCATTGAACCAGGAGTCAATTTGAATTACTATAAAATAAACTTTAGAATGAAAAACCATTAAGACATTAATGTAGATATTTAAAAACAACTTTTATAGAGGAAAAGAGTCATGTGGCCAATAAGGTATATGAAAATGTGTGAGAATAATATTTCCCTTTTAAAATATAAGGCCAAGGAGAACTTGGCTTTCTAATATGCCTATTTATTAGTTAGGAAATCCAGCCTCTTTCAGTTTCTTAATAGAGGATCCTGAGACATCCCTGAAAATGTCATAAGGCCTCCACCCTTAGTGATCTCCATGGTTATTGCATAATCTTTTATGAAAATTTTCTGTCTTCTTTTGGGGTTTCTTGTTTGTTTGTTTTGTTTTCTGAATATTCTAGTACATTGCCTTTTGGAAATGTCATCTATGCCACCAACACCCACTAGAGACATAGCTGTATCTGCAACTGCCACAGATTCAATGTCTGTCCTGAGGCTGACCTTGATGCTAATGTCTGCATCAATTACTATTTACTACCAATGCTTAGGATCCCACCGACTATGCCAGGAATGCTGCCAAATTACTGTTTATCTCCATCAATCTGAACAAAGTTGTCTCTGCTCTGCCTGTGTTTTCAAATCTTCATTACAGAAATCTCTCTGTCTCTCTGTCTCTCTCTATCTCTCTAACACTCACTTTTGAATACTTTAAATAATAAGGAATTTCCCGTTAAGTAGGCAGTAAGCAATTTCCAGCTTCCAGGAAAGCATCTAAGAGGCTTGGAAACCACCCTGTTGCCCTAATGGTAAATTAAACGAAAAATGTGAAGAACAACAAAATCAAAATGAGCTCACAGGGCAAATCAGTACACCACAAATTGGACAAACAGGTGAATCACACCCGTGATTGGAGATACATCTTGGTGACAGGCAAGATATGCTGGAACAGAAATTTGTGGGTGGAAACATCCATTGGAGATCAATGTCAAGGCTAAAAACCTAAAGGGCAATTGAGAGATTGTTAGAGATTTGGTGGGTACAATTCTGAGAACTTAAAAACTCAGGAATCTCTATGCATACTTTCATGGGGTTTAACACCAAGAAATCTATCAAGTTCCTCCAGTGAATACTGAAGCAAAATCCATGAGATAGGCAGCTATGTTTCATTGGCAAGTCCAGACGATAACCCAGATACAACAGGATGAAGGAATCATAGGCAGGATGAAGGAATCACAGGCTGAATGCTCTTAAATCTGAAGCCCAAATAAATTTGTCTTCCTTTAAGCCAATGTATCACTGTAATAAAATGTGACTATCTTAACAACTGATCTGAGTGAAGAGAAATACCTAATTCTAGTTTGCTCTAGTTCTATATGTGGAGGAAGGGATAAACCAAATTTTGGATAAACCAAATCTTGGCTCACCTAAAGAACCAAAAAAAAAAAAAAAAAACCAAGATGTGTTTGAGTTCACAGTTCAGGACACAGGCTCATAAAACACTGAAACCTAATCAACCATTTCCCCTACACTGACAGTTTAATACATCACTGAAAGCCTGTTTACAGAAATTTCACTTAATCTTCACCTCATGCTTATGTATGAAGAAAAATAAGTAAATGAAACATAACAATGACAAAACAATTTTGAAAGACAAATTATTAATATTAGACAAGTGCAACAAATGGGAATTATCCAAAATGACAAAGTAAAAGGCTTAAAAACATAAGGACTACAATGAAAAAATAGAGTACATAAAAATAGATGAGTAATTTAGGTCTAGAAACAGAAATTAAAGAAAAAACAAACTATGCTAAATTTTAAATGCAGAAATGCAAAATGCGAAAGTTTTGAGAGAACTAATGTAGGCTAGATAGAGGGAATTAATAACTCTGTGATTAATTTTTTCTTGGTAGAAATTACCAAAACTGATAAGAGAAAAAAGATTGGAAGAACTTGAAGTTGAGATCTATTGGTGAAGGTAGGACATATTTTGGATACAGGACTTGAAGCAGTGGAGTTGTACTGACCTGGAAGCATTCTACTTGAAGACTAGCTCTCATAATTTTAAAGGATAGTATGGGACAAAATCAATCAATTGTCCAACCCCAGCTTTAAAGCCTACTAACCACAACGACTGGCACAACAAACTATAGCAGTACCAAAGTGGCACTTTTCTCTTGTGGTAATAACCATCTATCTAATTGGATTTAAAGCCCTCTCAGTGAGAGGTAACTTATTGGTGACATTGTAAATATATCCAAATACATGTGGCTAGAAAGTTCATAGAGCCAAGAGAAAACTCTACCTCTGTTATATCCCTATACAAATGTAATTTCTTGCCGGATGCTAAAAATTGTTCCTTATATTTATAGACAAGCATGCTGCTCACCCTTCATCCAAACAAGTGTCATTTTGCAAGAGATTGAGACTAATACAGAGTTCCACAACTCATCACACATAGAATATGTGTTTGTAATGTCCATATTTGTGAACTGTCCATCCCTAAGTGACACCCTACAATTCAACCTCTATGCCTCACGGAACACTGTGGAGCAGGAAGTAGAGAGAACACTATAGAATCTCTCTAGTCTCATCATTGAAGCTCCCTCATGTAACAGAAGGCCATGAACACAAAAGGACACAAATAGCCAATGTCAGAGCTAGAAGAGGGCTTAGTGGTTAACAGTGCTGGCTATTCTAGCAAAAGATCTGATTTGAATCACAGCACCCACTTGGGAGCTTAATGACTGTCCTCAGCTCTAGATCCAGGGGGCCTGATACACTCTTCTGTCCTCTTCAGGCATTGCATGACATGGGTACACTTACATACATGCAGGCAATACACACATACACACTAAAAATAAGTGGCCAAATCATAGAGAATAAGAGTCTGCAGAGCATGGGTCCTCACCCACCCATGTCTCAGGTACTATTGTGGAAAAGGGAGCAGAAAGATTGTAAGAGCCATGGTTGGTGCATAATCATAAGGAAACAAAATTCTGTGGGGGATTTTATAGGAGATCTACCAATAGGGAAGGACATCTAAGTATGATTAAGATTCACTGTATTTATTTATGACATACATAAATTCATAAAAAATCTTCAGAAATTACTTAATTTCTAACCATTGTGATGATAAATTTAAGGCTGTCATGGTGAATCACATTTTTTCTCAAATATGTGGAATTGAGGACCTGCTATATTTGTTCTGGGCACCTAGTTCAGGAATATCTGTCCTGCTGGTATATGTTTAATATGAAAAACAACGTTTGCTATCAAAAGAGACTGAATTATTATGTAGGCAATTCATCACCTCTGTCACTATTATGTGAAAGCAAATCAATCTCTCTGGATAGAAGTTCCAACTGAAGAAAAAAGCTAGCCTACTTACAGTTATTGAAAATACACATTAAGAACTCAACATTAACTCCAAATATTTATCCTATATTCTTTTATAAGCGCTTCAGAAATTTTGGGGGGAGGTGTTTTTGAGACAGGGTCTCCCTTTTAAGTCCTAGCTGCCCCGGGACTCGATCTGTAGAGCACACTGGCCTTAAAATCATAGATATCTGCCTGCTTCTGTCTCCAGAGTGCTGGGATTACAGGCTTAAAGACAGTTCTTAGCTGCTATGTGGGTGCTGGGAATCACACCTGGGTCCTCTGCAAGAGCAGTCGGTGCCCTTAACCACTGAGCCATCTCTCCAGCTCAGCACTTTAGTAATTCTTAAGGTTTGGATGTAAACTTAGATATTATACTGCTCTTAAAAGTTCAAAAAAACGAAAAGGCACATGCCTTTAATCCTAGCACTTGGGAGGCACAGGCAGGTGGATCTCTGTGAGTTCAAGGCCCACCTGCTCTACATAGTGAACTCCAGGCTAGGTGGGACTAAAGGGAGACCCTGTTTCAAAAAGACGAGAGAGAGAGAGAGAGAGAGAGAGAGAGAGAGAGATGCGTTTCTAGCCTTGGTGATTGGTGACATGATAGAATTACAAATTAAAATCTGTAATATGTACAAAAATTCATTTTTTAAATTTTATTACATTTATTTTATGTGTATGTGTTTAATGCCTGCATGTTTGTAAGTGCACCTCTATCATGCAAATGTCTGGTGTAGGAAAAGACTTTCTAAATCGGACAACAGTTACATTGAAAACAAGGTGAACAATAGACAAGTGGGACCTCATTAAACTCAAAAGCCTTTATACAGTGAATGAGACATCAAAGAAGGAAAGAGAAAACCCACAGAGTTGGAGAAAACCTTATCCAGTGATACATCTGACAGAGGCTTAGTATCAAGAATGTATAAACTACTCAAAAAACAAAGGAACAAGAAAATAAATGACTCAATCAAAAGATGGTGTAAAGAGCTGAACAGAGACTTCACAAATGAAGATGTGAAGATGGCTGAGAAACGCCTTTGAAAGTGTTTAACGTTGCTAATAATTAAGGAGATATAAATTAAAGTCAGCTTAAGATTTCATCTTACCCCAGTAAGACTGGCTAAGATTAGGAAAGCAAATGACACCAAATGCTTGAGAGGTTGTAGGGAAATGGGAACACTCATTCACTGTTGGTGGGAATGCAAACTTGTGCAACCCCTATGGAAAGCAGTGTGAACAACACTTAAAAGACTCAAAATTAACTTACCACCTGGCCCAGTCTCATCCTATTGCAGAGATACATGCACATTCATGTTTATTGCAGCTCTCTTCACAATAGTGAAGAACTGGAACCAACCCAAGTGTCCCTCAACTGATGAGTGGATAAAGAAAACGTGGGACATCTATACAAAGAATTATATGCAGTGGTAAAGAAAGATGACATCCTGAACTTTGCAAGTAAAGGGAAGGAACTGGAAACCATTATGCTAAGTGAAATAACACACTCCTAGAAAAACAAAGAATGGTATCCCTCATTTGTGGATGCTAGCACCAAATCCCTAGTTGTAAGGCAAACTGAGCAAGGTTAATGTTATATTTATTTTTATCTAAAAGCAACTATACTGTTAAAATGTGAATCCCAGGGCTGGAGAGATGACTCAGCAGTTAAGAGCGCCAACTGCTCTTGCAAAAGACTGACACCCACATGGTGGCTAAGAACTGTCTTTAAGCCAGGTGTGGTGGTGCTCACCTTTAATCCTAGCACTTGGTAGGCCAAGGCAGGCATATATCTGTGAGTTCAAGGCCAACCTGGTCCACAGAGTGAGTTCCAGGCCAGATAGGGAGACCCTGTCTCAAAAAAAAATAAATAAATAAAAATAAAAAAGTGAATCTCTTAATGGGTTTTAAAATTAACCTAACATTTATTTTCAGACTTTGTAATTTTGGTATATGGGTGGAAGCTATGTATCCATATGTTAGAGTAATATAAAATTAAAGGGAAAATGTGAATACCTAAACATGTTTTGGAATTAACTTACAGTTTATTTTCAGTCATCATAATTTTGGTATATGTGTGACATATATATATATATATATATATATATATATATATGAATATTTTGATATAGCGTATGTTTCTTTTGTGGATTTGAGCACCAACACACTCNCCCCCCCCCCCCCGGAAAGCTGGAGCATTGGAATGACATGCTACTCTGCTTCCTCAAGGAGAAGCTGGGAGTAGTGGGTTTTCAATCCTGCAGTAAGGTAGGATCAGGACTATGGTAAGTGAGCCCTGCTGGTGCAGACCTGTTCCTACAGCTCCCAAACTTCCCTGTAGTGCTTAGATTCAGCCAGAGCAAAACTAATGATTTGGACCTTTCCCTCCCAGGTGGCAGGCAGACACCAGGAGTTTCCCTGTGCTTGGTCAGGCCAAGTGCATTCCACTGCTTTGGTCACTGGCTGGCTTCGCTACAGTTGGCTTTGTCCTCACTGGGGTATTGGAACCTGTTTTCCGGATTTTTTTTTTTTTTTTTGGACTTTTCGAGACAGGGTCTCCTTGTACCCCCAGCTGTCCTGGAACTCGCTCTGTAGACCAGGCTGGCCTTGAACTCACAAAGATCCGCCTGCCTCTGCCTCCCAAGTGCTGGGAGTGCGCCACCACGCCTGGCTGTTTTCTGGATTTCTTACAGAGGAAGTAAGTCCATTGAATTAGTACCTCCATTGGGAGGGTTGGGGGAAGAGGGTGTGGGGCTTCCTATTCTGCTATCTTGCTAACAGCACAGCCTTCCCCTTGTCTCTTTTTTTTTTTATATATATATATATATATATATATATATATATTTGAAAAAGAAGTATGCAAATATGGAACAATAAATTGAATTTAAACAAAGTTTGTTTTTTAGACAGGGTCCCCCCTCGTATTCCCATCTGGCTTGCACCTGCTATACAGACCAGGCTGGTCTCTGTATCTACCTGCCTCTGTCTCTGGAGTGATTGGATTATACGTGTGTGCCATAATATCCAGCTAATTCTTAAAAAGCCAGATGTATTGGCATATATCTGTACTCCCATCATTCATACAGCCATATTTGCAGTAGAGACAGGGACATTGCCCAGAAGCCCATGGACCAGTCTAGAGTATAGAGCACAGTGCCAGAAAGAGAAGAGATCCCACCTCAAACAAGGTAGAAGAGAAGCAACTTTTAAAAATTGTCTTCTGGTAACCACAGTTGTGTTGTGTATATGCTCTCCTGTATTCACCACACACACAGACACACACACACATAGACACAGATGCTCACACATGTAATATTAATAATAATAATAGTAATATTAATAGTAATAATAAAACAAAGAACTTTATAGGAAGTTCCTAAGGCAGAAAAAAGTTACTATGATATCTGAATGGAGAAAAATTTTGCAATATAAAGATAAAAAAGTTTCACCTTAAAGAAAATGCATTAAAATATGCAAGGCCCAAATAAAGCATACTTATGTACAATGATGGGAAAAATTAATCTATAATAAATTATAATTCTATAATATTTTCCTAACATCTTCCAATAACATTGCTTTAAATCAGTATTTCAAAGGCTAATGCAAGTGTGGAAAAAGTAAACTATGTAATATGTATTCCACATACAGAATAAAAAGATGCACTTTACTAACAAAAAACATTTAAAAATATAACCATTTTCTAATTTCTTAAATATTTACATAAAATAAGGTTTAGTTATACTGTGTGACTTTTCCTGGAGATAGCAATTCTCTATTCATCCCAATGAAATAATTCATCTAATTCTAACTTAGTGAACCTGAAATTTCTTTGGTTTTCTTGACCAGAGTATGTAGAAAGCATTGCTTAGGCTATAGAGCTCTCCAAGCAGCTGAATCACCAGAAATCTAGCCCCAGCATGGGTGAGAACACAAAACGTCCATCCATCCTGAGAGTTCCCTCTAGACAGCTGGCACACTGAAGCCATCCCCAGCATGGGTGAGAACACACAAAGCCCATCTATCCTGAGAGTTCCCTCTAGACTAGCTGGCACACTGAAGCCATCCCCAGCATGGGTGAGAACACACAAAGCCCATCTATCCTGAAAGTTCCCTCTAGACTAGCTGGCACACTGAAGCCATCCCCAGCATGGGTGAGAACACACAAAGTCCACCCATCCTCAGTGCTCCTGCTAGATTAGCAGGCACATTGGTAGGTCAGAGTCTCCTAAATTGTTTAGGAGGGCCTTTGTGAATCTTTGTGAATTAGGTACTTATGAGACTTGTGAACTGATAATTTCCTGAGCCTTGAAAGTTTTGTTTCCTTTCTAGTCCTGATGAGTCTCCCTCCTCAGTGGAATACTTCAATTTAGAGAAAATTGCTACAGAGAAGCCAAAATTCATTAAATGATGGAAAAATAAATATATTTTATTTACAAGATTTAGATCTTAATTACTACCTTTGGTTACATAACATAGAAAATACTAAACTCAACAGTGACAGGCATAAAGGAAAATGCTCTGGCAGAACTCAGCATGTGGGGAAGCTTGGCTTGAATGGCTGGCTCACACATTCAACCATAACTCTCTGTTAACACTTGACAAGAAAATTTGTCACAAAAGGTTTAATTCAGCTCTAAGACCTCAAAACTATTTCCCAAACAGTGGGTGATGAAATTTTCTAACACTAATCATTGTTGAAAACCATATCAATTTTTTCTTTACTTACTTTGACATCATATATGATTTTATAAAAATGCATATACAGTATTAGAAATATTATTGAGTAAATGCAGCTTTCTTCCATTTGAGTATGATTTTTATTTCCCTCATCAATTATAAAATTATTTTAACTTTATTAGCTGTTAATATACTCTTTCTTTGAATTTAGCTAAAAGGCTAAGTAGTGATTGCTGGACTAAATATTCTCTTTTCTAGAAAATTTCAAAGTTATTTTAATTTCTTTTGAGTTATATCCAAGTCATTTAATTATTTATTTTGCTCCCCTACCTTCAGTACAATCTCCAAGTAATAATCTCTTAACTTACAAAGTTAATTAAAATAGTTTAGAGTCTTAATTTTAGCATAATGATATGCAGCATTTTGACAATATTATATTAAAACATTTTACAGACTTTCTTTATCTACTTTGAAATTTAAAATTTGTATGTGTTTGCCAAACTTCATAAATTATAATTGGCTTCATTTCTTACATTTGGCAACTATTCTGTGGCTAGACTTCTTTTCATTTTTTTTTTTTAATTGAGGTTTTTGAGACAGGGTCTCACTAGATAGCTCTGATGGGAGAGGAACTAACTCTGTACACAGCTCAGGTTAGTCTTGAGCTGTGGCAATCCTGCCTCTGTTCCCAAATGTTGGAATTACAGCCATATGCCACATGACAGTTTAGGCAGGAAAGTTTTCTTTTATTGAAACTGGCTTTCCTGCTATTGTAAGAAGAAATTAAAGATTATCAGTTCCATGGCAACAGACTTATTTGAAACAAACCTAAGAGGAGATTTCATCAAAGAATGAAAAAGATCAAACTTCTCTCACAGGCCTATGTTTTTCTTTTCATTTTTTGTTTTGTTTAGTACTTGCACAGTATTATCTAAAATAATTTAAGAAAAATCAACACAATGAGTCAACAAACAAATGCACACATCATCATTGCTATGAGATTAAGGGACAAAAGAGAGAAGCAAACTACAATCTCACTCTATTCTCAAGAAACATCAACTGTATGGCAAGAGCAAGCCACACATGCTTGCTTTATTCCACACCTTCTACTCTTATGAAATATTTATCATAATCTACTAAGATATCATATACCCTCCCATTCTACATTTACATAAATTTCTCAGAGATTCTAGCCATGTTTCCCAGGTTTTTCAGTGTGCATGTTCATAAGGCTGGTGCACGAACACCAATAGATCCCTCAAATGCAATCCTCTGGCAAGATCCCTTATTGTCTAATATATAAAAACAACAGTTGATCCTCTGACATTGGGCATCAACAAATTTCTTTGTTGATTGGTCACAATGGAAGCATTTTCAGTATTATGTTTCATAATTTCATGGAGAATTCTTGCCTTCACAAAAATAATCTTCTTGGAGATAGAAAGATGACAAGGCCGTGCAGGTTGGCTACAGTCTCCACTCTCTTCACATTCCAGGGCTCTTTGCTTTGCTTCAGACAAGAGATCAGAACAGGCTTACACAAAGCAAGATCTATAGACACCAGATTGCTGTAGTTCTCCAACACCATATCCCTGTACAAAGCCCTCTGAGCAGAGTCTAGGTATTTATTCTCATCCTGGGAGAAGTCAATGGACACATCCTTAAAAGTAAATGGATCCTGAAAAGAAGCCATTTCTCTCCCCCTCCTCCTGTGAATTTCCTTCCCAGGCAATGTCTTGTAAACAGTCTTCCCTGCCTTTTGAGAACCTTCCTTTCAGTTCACTGAAAATCCATTTCACCAACAGAAACAAGAGAGCTGTAATTCTGCACCATCAGATATCTCTACAAAGCCCACTGAGCAGGGTCTAGGCATTCCCTCTACTCCAGTGAGAATTCCAAACCCACATCATTGACTATCAACAAACCCAACAATAACAAGAAAGAGCTGTAACTTTGCGCCATCAGATCTCTGTAAAAGCCCTCTGAACAGGAACTAAGCATCCGGTCTCCTCCAGTGATCAGTCCCTAGCCACTTCACCAAATATCTGGAACTGAATTTTGAGTCCTGCATTCCTACAGCTCCTCCTTCTTACCCTGGCTGGGGTGAACTTCTGCATATGCCCAGTGCTGGTGGTCCAGTTCCTCGCACCTCCTGTTCTGCAGCACCCTGCTCCCTGAGCGGAGTGATCCCCAGGTCTCTCTGGACTTTTCCAGGGCTCTAAGGCTCCAGTGTCCAGCCAGACTTTGGCACCTCTCCCATTCTGCTGTAGCCAGAGTAAGGCCTATGGTTTTTATCTTAGCTGGGTTGGTCAAAATGAGATGAGGTTCAGTTAGGCCCCGAAATATTAATGGTTAAACTAAGATGTGAAGGAATGGCATTCTTGTGCTAGGTTTGGAAAATTGAACCTGTTATCCACATGAGAAAGGGGTTATTCAAAGTGGAATGGAATCATAGGAGGAAAGCGTACTACTTGAGCTGCAATCGAATCATAGGAGCAGGTGGGGAGAGGTAAGGATGCACCCTGGTCTTGCTCTTGCTCTGTTACCTGTAAACCCTATTTGGTTACAAAACACCTTTTTGTGATAATGTGATAATTTCCTTTTACCTAACATTAACTTTTCAACTTTTAGATCTGAAAATAATCTTCGGATAACATATTCTTATGTATAAATGTTAATTTTATCAGCATTTGATTATACTTCTTTACACTTGAAAATTGCCTAGTGCACTGAGCTTAGATCAGGGATTTCCCAGGACCACCTGAAGCACAGAGTACAGGGGCACTGGCTGAGGGAGTGTCCAAGTGGACTTTTTGGAGAACCTTCAGAACAGAAAGGGAAGAGTAAGTTAGATTTCCAATATAGGAACAAAATTGAAAGCCTGAAACTTAGACAAGTCAAGACTCCATAAACAAGGAGAAAAAACAAACAAACAAACAAAAAAACAAACAAAACAAAGGCATCTGAAGGAGGCAAACAAAGCAAGCTTTCAATACAGTGAAGAGGCATTTGGGATTCCTATCAGAATACAGGCAAAGGGAAACCCATATGCCAGGGACACAACAAAGGGACAACATGGGAAAAGTGCAGCAAAATTCCACACCAAGCTCTACCAACCCTGTGGGAGAATCTTTCAGTGAGATCCCCCTAGGGGTGGCCCAGGGTACAGATGTTAGAGGAACAATTGCAGACATATTCAAAGAAATCAAAGAATATAAAGAACAAGTCAGAGAACTAAGGAGAGAGAATGAAAAACTCAGGGACATAGAGGGAGAGAATGGCAAATGCCAGAAAGAACCTGAGGGAGAGAATGACAGACTACAGAAGGAAGTGGAAACACTGAAAAAGGAAACCAACTAGTGAAGCAAGGAGGTACAGGAAGAGACTGAGAAGCTCCAAAAGAAAGTGGAAATACTAAAGAAATCACAGGATGAAATGAAAAAGGAAATCGAACACTCATTCAATCAAGAGGAAAGGAATGGAAAAAGCCCCAGAAGTAGAATGTAAGAATAAGGAAAAAAAGAATATCAGACCTGGAGGATAACAAAGAACAACTAAAAAGCTCAAGTAAAGATTAAGAAAAATTTAAAAATACACAAACGTGGAACATCCAGGAAATGTGGAACACTATGAGAAGATCAGACCTCCGCATCTTAGGGATAAAGGAGAAGAATCCCAAGAGAATGGTATAGATCAGATCTTCAACAAAATAATAGATGAAATTTTCCCCAAACTAAAAGAAGACAAGCCTATACAAATACAAGAAGCACAAAGAACTCCAAACAGACAAGATCAGAAAAGAAACTCTCCACACCATAACATAGTTAAAAGGCTAGACACCCAAGACAAAGACAAAATTCTGAAAACCACAATAGAAAAACAACAAGTTACATAAAAGAGGAAACCCAGGGCTGGAGAGATGGCCTAGCGGTTAAGAGCACTGACTGCTCTTGCAGAGGACCCAGGTTTGATCCCCAGCACCCACATAGCAGTTGAGAAACGTCTTTAAATCCAGTTCCTGGGAAATCTGATGCCCTCCTCTGACCTCTGTGGCCTTGCACGACATGGGTGCACAAACCTACATGCAGACAGTACATTCATACACATATGAAAATAAATAAATTAAAAAAAGAAATGTTATATTTATTTAAAAAAAAAGAGGAAACCCATCAGAATTACAACTGACTTCTCAGTGCAAACTATGAAAGCAAGAAAAACTTGGAGCAAAAACTCCCAGTGTTAAAGGACTATAGATGCCAACCCAGGTTACTATACCCAGCAAAAATCTTGGTTATAGTTGAAGGAAAGAGAAAAATCTTGCATGACATAAACAAGATGATAGAATACATGTCCAGAAAATCTACCCTTCAGGTAACACCTGAAGCCATTCAAAGGACAGAAGAAAGGAGCAACTATCCTCAAGCACCTAGAAAGAGAAATTAATAAAAGCATAACTGAATAAGTAGAAAACTAGACCAGGGCTGGAGAGATGGCCTAGCAGTTAAGAGCGCCGACCGCTCTTGCAGAGGACCCGGGTTCGATCCCCAGCACCCACATGGCGGCCGAGAGCCGTCTGAAACTCCAATTCCAGGAGAACTCCAGTTCCAGGGGAATCCGAGACCCTCTTCTGACCTCCGCGGCATTGCACGACACGGGTGCACAAACCTGCATGCAGACAGTAATTGATCACATAACAGAAATAAAAAAAAAAAAAAAAAAAAAAAAAAAGAAAAAAAAGAAAACTAGACCAAAAATGTAAATGGATAATAAGGTGAAAGGAAGCAACACACATCTGTCAATTATAAACTTAAATATTAATGGACTAAACCCCCCAATCAAAAGACATAGACTGGGAAATTGGATTAGGAAACAGAACCCATCTATATGCTGTCTACAAGAAACCCATCTCACTCTCAAGATTAGGCACCAACTTAAGGTGAAGGGATGGAAAAAATTATTCCAAGCAAATGATACCAAAAAGAAAGCAGGAGTTGCTATTTTAATATCAGACAAAATAGACTTCAAAGTAAAAGAAATCGGAAGAGACAAAGAGGGCCATTAATTACACCTTTATCAAGGGAACAATTGACCATGAAGATTTCCCAATCATGAATATATATGCACTAAACTCTGGAGCACCAAACTTTATAAAGACAATTCTACAGGACTTCAAGGTACAGATTAACCCCAGCAAACTCATAGTAGGGGACTTCAATACCCCATTGAGCCCTTTGGAAATGTCAACTGGACAAAGAATAAACAGGGAGACATCTCATCTGAATGATATGATACACCAAATGGACCTCACAGGTATCTACTGAATATTCCACCCCCAAACCAGAAAATACACTTTCTACTAGGCACCCCATGGAGCATTCTCCAAAATCGACCATGTACTGGGACACAGAAAAAACCTCAACAAATACAGAAAGATTGAAATAATTTCATGCATTCTGTGGTGGTTTGAATGAGAGTGTCCCCCCATAGGCTTTAAGTATTCAGACATTTTGTCTCTAGTTGGTGGCACTGTTCTTGGAGGTCTTAGAAGGTGTGGCCGTGATGGAGGATGTATGTCACTGGGGACAGGCTTAGTGAGCTTAACAAGCCTTGAAATCTCCAGTCTCTCTCTCTTGACTTCCTGTGCTCATTGCGAGATGTGACCCTCGGCTTGCTGCTCCTGCCCCGGCCACCACGCTTCCTGCCACAATGGACTCTAATTCCCTGGAACCATCAATTGCAAGCTGAAATAAACTCTTCCTTTTATAAGTTCCCTTGCTCATGATGGTTTACCACAGCAACAGAAAAGTGACATAAACAATTAATTGGTACAAGAGAGTGGGATGTTGACTGTGAAGAACCTGACCATGTGGATGTTTGGAGAAATGTGGAAGACTTTGGAACTTTGGGCTAGAAAAGCTGTTGACTACTGTAAGCAGAGCTTAATGGGCTATTCTAGTAGAAGCCTGGAAGAAAGCATTGTTGCAAAATATGTAGTTCCAGAGGAAAATAAAGACTTAGGCAGCAACTGGGATCTTTTATCAAAGAGTCTGGCCACAGTTTGCCCAGAGTCCAAATGCTTGCCTGATGCTAAGTTGAAAAGTGATGGACTAATGTCTTTGGTGGAGGATATTTCAAGACAGCCTAATGTAGAAATGGTGGTGTGGCTATTAATGGTGAATATTGTATAGCTGTACAGTGAAGAAGAGCAGATGGGGCCAAAAGAAATGCAGAATGTAAAGTTTGGATCTGAAAACTGCACTAGGAAGATTAAAGGTGGGGCCAAGGCATGTGAAGGAGAGGCTGCTTCTGATAAAGAGATTAAAGGGATTAAGGAGAGGCCTAGCTATTTACAAGTAAACAACAGAAATAGTACCTTCAGGGCAAGACCACACCCAGCTAATCCTCCAACTTTTGAAAGGAAAATACTGAAAGGGTTTTCTGCTCCAACAAGTTCAGGGCAGAGAAAAGTTGCAAATGTGGTTGAAATAGGCCAGGTCCACCCCAAATTTGCAGCCAAAGTTGGCAGTTTCATTTATGTGGTGCTGGCTTTAGTTTGCATGAAGTTTGCAAGAGTGAACGGGTCATCAGTTCTTCCTCCAAGGTTTCAGAGAGCCACAGAGGCCAGGCAGAGTGCAGCAGGGGCGTCCCTGAATAAAGAAGGCCCTGATAGGCCATTGTGTGAAAGTGTGAATGTGAAGCCTGGGTGGCATTGGAGACCCCAAGAAGACATTTGAGATACCAGAGCTGTGAGATATTTGCCAAGGAGAGCTGCATACAGGGAGTGGTACCAGCCTAAGGAAGAGATCCATGTTGCATATAATCCTGGAAGAGCTGAACCATCTCAGCCCTTTGGAAGTAAAGTCCCAGAAGTCCCATATGGAGCTACCAGACTTGGTGTTTGCCCTGCTGGTTTTTGGTCTTGTTTTGGTCCAGTATTTCCTCACTATGCCTCTTTTCCTCCCTTTTGGAATGGGAATGTGTATTCAGTTGCACTCTATGTTGGGAGTATGTAATTTGCCTTTTGATTTTACAGGAGCTTACAGTTAAGAGATTGGCCTGTTTCTCAGAAGAGATTTTGGACTATAGACTTTTGAAGAGAATTGAGACTGGTAAAGACTATGGGGACTTTAAAGGTTGGACTAAATGCATTTTGCATTTTATATGGTCATGAGCCTACTGGGGCCAGGGAGTGGAATGTGGTGGTTTGAATGAGAGTATCCCCACATAGGAAGTATTCAGACATTCTGTCTCCAGTTGGTGGCACTGTTCTTGGACGTCTTAGAAGGTGTGGCCATGATGGTGGATGTATGTCACTGGGGGTGGGCCTATTGAGTTTTACAAGCCTTGCAGTGTCCAGTCTCTCTCTCTTGGCTTCCTGTGCTCATTGCGAGATGTGATCCTAGGCTTGCTGCTCCAGCCCCAGCCACCATGCTTCCCACCACAATGGACTCTAATTCCCTGGAAACATCAATTGTAAGCTCAAATGAACTCTTCCTTTTATAAGTTCCCTTGCTCATGGTGGTTTATCACAGCAACAGAAAAGTGACTAATACACATTCTATCAGACCACAGTGCAATAAAGCTCAATATCAATACCAGGATAAGCCCTACTATCTACAAGGACACATGGAGACTAAACAACACTCTCTTTAATAATGAATGGGTTAAGGAATAAATAAGGAAAGAGGTAAAATCTTTCCTGGAACTGGATGACAAGGATAATACAACACAAGAAAACCTATGGGATGCATTAAAAGCAGTCCTAAGAGGGAAGTGTATAGACCTGGGTGCCTACATTAGAAAAACAGAAAGAACACAGAGAATTACCTAATATTGCAGCTAAAAACACTTGAGAGACAACAACAAATGGACCCTAAACAAAAGAGACAAGAAGAAATAACAAAAATCAGGGCAGAAATCAATGAAATAGAAACAAAGAAAGCACACAAAAAATTAATGAATCCAAAAGTTGGTTCTTTGAGAGAATAAACAAGATAGAGAGACCTCTAGCCCAGTTAACCAAAAGAAAGAAAGAGCAATTCCAAATCAATAGAATTCGTGATGAAAGGGGAAATATCACAACAGACAATGAAAAGATCCATACAATCATACAGGAATACTTCAAAAACCTATATACTTTATTAAGTTTGAAAACCTAGGAGAAATATATGAATATCTGAAATCCTGGGAATTACCAAAGCTTAACCAAGAAGAGATTGACAACTTAAACAGAATCATATATATGAAGAAATTGAAAATGTAATAAAAAACTTCAAACCAAAGAAATCCCAGGCCCAGATGGTTTTACAGCAGAATTCTATAAAACATTTAAAGAAGACTTACAGCCATTACTACTCAAACTATTCAGAAGTATACAAACAGAGGGAAATCTCCCAAATTCCTTCTATGAAACCAAGATCACTCTAATACCAAAATCAGGCAAAGATAAAACGAAAAAGGAGAACTATAGACCCAACTTATTAATGAACACAGATGCCAAAATTCTCAGCAAAATACTTGCAAACCACATTCAGACCAACATCACAAAAATATCCGTCATGACCAAGTTGGATTCATACTAGAGATGCAAGGATGGTTCAACATGCAAAAATCAATAAATATTAAAAAACATAAATGGACTCAAAGACAAAACCCACATGATTATCTCAATTGACACAGAGAAAGCCTTTGACAAAATCCAGCATCCATTCATGCTCATGGATTGGAAAAATTAATATAGTAAAATGTCCATTCTACACCTATTATTATACAGATTCAATGCAATCCCAATTAAAATCCCCAAGAGTTTCTTCCAAGACTTGGAAAAAAAGTCCTTAATTGCATATGGAAAAACAAAAGATCCTGAATAGCCAAAGCAACCCTGAGCAAAAAGAGCAATGCAGGGTGGATCTCTATACCAGACTTTATACTACAAGGTATAGTCATAAAACAGCTTGGTACTGGCAGAAAAACAGACCTGTTGACCAATGGAACAAAACTGAAGACCCAAACATTAGCACATACAATTTCAGCCAACTCATATTTGACAAGGAGGTCAAGAAGAAACAGTGGACAAAAGACAGCTTCTTCTGCAAGTGGTGTTGGCAAAACTGGATCACCACTTGTAGAAGAATAAAGTTAAACTCTTACTTCTTACCCTGTACAAAAGTCAACTCAAGATGGATCAAACACTTCATTGTGAAACCCCAAACTCTGAAGATGATAGAACAATAAGTTGGCAGAAGCTTTCAAGACATAGGCATAGGAAAAGACTTCCTAAATCAGACAGAAGAAATAAGGTCAATGATTGACAAATGGGACCTCATTAAACTCAAAAGATTCTGCACATCAAAAGAAACAATCAAGGAAGTGAAGAGAAAACACACAGAGTGGGAGGAAACATTCACTGCAGAAACATCTGACAAAGCATTGATTTCTAGAATATATAAACTACTCAAAAAACAAAGAAGAAAGAAAACAAATGACCCACTCAATAGATGGAGCAAAGAGCTGAACAGAGACTTCACAAGTGAGGAATTAGAGATGGCTGAGAAACATATTAAGAAGTGTTCAACATCATTAATCATTAAGGAAATGCAAATTAAAACCACTTTAAGATATCATCTTACTCTAATAAGACTCTCTAGGATCAAGAAAACAAATGATACCAAGTGCTGGAGAGGTTGTGGGGGAAGAGGAACACTCATTCACTACTGGGGGGAATGTAAACTCGTACAGTCACTATGGAAAGCAGCATGGAGAACCTTTGGAACTCAAAATGAGCTTATCGCCTGACCCAGTCATACCACTCCTGGGTATATACCCACAAGACTCATCTTACTGCAGAGATACATGCACAGCCATATTTATTGCAGCTCTTTTGACAATAGTAAATAGCTGGAACCAACCCAAGTGCCCTCAACTGAGGAGTGGATAGAGAAAATGTGGTACGTCTACACAATGGGTTTTATGCAATGGTAAAGAAAGATGACATCATGAATGTTGTAGGTAAATGGATGGAACTAGAAGATATCATGTTAAGTGAAGTAACACAATCCCAGAAAAACAAACAACGAATGGTATCCTTCATCTGTGGGTGCTACCACCAATTACCTAGCTGTAAGGCAAATTGAGCAATGTTAATGTTATATTCCTTGTGATCTGAAAACAACTGTGCTCTTATATTGTGAATTCCTTAACAGTTTCTAGAACTAAACTACCATTTATTTTCAGAGTTACAAAGTTTTGGTATATGGATGAAGGATATGGATACATATTTTAGAGTAATATAAGATCAAAGGAATGTGGAAAAACTAGTTTGTCATGACATTATGTCTAACCACACTATTTATTTCATGGGAGTGCTTCTTATTATTTCTTATACAAGGCTCCTTGAGCTTTTGTCCAAGTATTTTCTAAAATATTATAGAGTAGTTAAAAGTATCAGGCTGGTGTAACTTAGCCTTTCTGGATAGTTAATGACCATACTTAATGCCCATACCAGTTTGGCCAAGGGTATTAAGGGATAACTTTGTTCCTTGCCCTCATATTTCAACTGAGTCCAGGGGACTATGCATGGGCACATCTCTAGAATTGTCCTGCAAATGTGAGTCACTAGTCTTCCTATGCAGGGAGGTCTTGGAGATCCTCTAATGGGGCTTCATCCAGTGTCCAATCTATAAGGAGGAAAGTCTACTCATGCTTCAAAAAGGGAAGCCTAGTCTAGCAAGACCTAACTTTGTCCTCGAGTGGATGGAACTGGTGATTGAAAAGTGAAAAGGATCCAGGGGCTCCCTTCCCCCAAAAAACCCTGAGTGGCCATTGAGGGCAAGATCCTCAACTGAACTTGAGAAAACAAAACCTTGGTTAATCTGGGCTGTGTGACCTTAAACATCCAAAAGAAAAGTATAACCATAAATAAATAAAAAGTCCTGAGAAATTGTATTTCCAGTATAAAACTTGAGATCTTAGTAAAAAGACAAAAGAACTCAGCTGTTTTGCCTGTCTTACTGGCAAGTGCAGCTATCTTGTCGCTGCCACTGCTTTTGCCATGCTTCAAAGTCATGAGAAGACACAGCTTTTCAACCTTCCAATATGGACTGAAGATTCATGTCTCTCCAAGAATCCTCCAAACCTTCAGTGACAGATGGAGACTGCTGAGACATCCAACTTGTGGACTGAGTCCACTTCTTCAGAGTATAGGCTGCTATTGTTGAACTACCCAAGCCGTATCATGGAGACCAGTACAGGATGATCAAGACAGGATGTGATGCTTACTGGACCTCATCTGGTGATCATGGGAAGGGAAAACCCCAGTGTGGAACACAAGGGCAGAACTGATGGTTTGGGGTTACCAAGGAGGAGACTTCAAACATGACATCTTTCAACCTAATAAAAAAATCATAAGCTGAAGATGCTAAAACCTATGATATATGTGGCATGCATATATGCATATTTTGGAGTGATGCATATTGAAAGGAATAACAACAACGACAACAGAAAAGACTGTGTCACAGAATTGACTGAAATGGTAAAATTTTGCTCAGAACAGGAAACTTCTGCATCGAGAATTTTGAGAGAGACTGAGAAAAAGATGAAAAACATGTTTGGAAGAATGCATGAGCTCTGGTGGGGTGGGGGTCAGGGAAGGGGACATAGGTCTAGATTTGACTTGTAATGTAATTTTGTATGAAATTCACTGAGCTTCAATAAAACATTGGCTTTGAAAAAAAAAAGGAAAATTGCCTACAATAAAGGCACATTATTTTGAAAATATTCTTCTTTAACACATGAAAACATTTCTTCATATATTTAATACTTACTACATCTTATATTTCTATCATTTATTTTTATTTGTATTTTTATGTGAATGAGTGTATAATATGTGTTTCATGTATACGCAAACCCAAGGAGGCCAGATGAGGGTGTCAGATTCCCTAAAACCGGAGTTATATAAGGTTGTAAGCTTCCATGTATGTGCTGAGAGACAAACCCCAGGTTATTTGCAAGAGCAGCCAATGGTCTTAGCAGTTAAGCTCTCTGTCCAACATGGAAGTTTAGTTACTACAACACAAAATAAATGGAACATTGTCCTCTAGCTGGGTTTCAATACAAAGTGTTAGGTCTGGGCTTCCCAGAATCCCAAGGGACACAGTTGCCCACTTCCTCCAGAATCTGTCAATCTTCTGACCATTTCCCCGTTACCTGAGGTCCCACCCCATGGGTATAAATAGGTAGGCCTCAGTCATCATCTTGCCCCTTCTCCTGCCCCTGCTGCTCCTGGTCCTGTTCCACCACGTGTCTGCAGGTGGCCCACTCTGGCAGTCCCACATGGAAGTAAAACATGTTCCTGGAGTGAATTAAGCCTCATGTGCCTTTTTATCTGGGGGCTGGGGATGCGCGGCCTTTTTATAACCTAACACAAAGCATCCTTGATCCAGATCTCCAGTCCTACCTCAGGGTCAGGAGTTGTAGCCTAGAATCCAGTCAGTTAAGTAGTATCTTCCTCTTAGTAAGTAGCTATTCCCTTATTTTGGAGTTTGCCAATATTCCTCTATCCTACAGAAAGAAGTCAATAGGAATTCCCTCTGTGAAGGGACCTTTCACCTCTATTCACTTAGAAAAAGACAGATCGTCAGGGTTGCATACACTAGTATACAGATATGAATATACTAGCCTTCTATAGAGACTTCTTTAACAAAATACTTCTTTAACAAGGTACCTTGAGTCGCAGGGGAGACGCCATAACGCGCCAGGGCAGCAGTAGGATCGAAAGGTTATTCCTGGACAAACTGTCAGCCCATGAAAGGAAACAGCCAGAATTGACCAGAGTCCAAGTCAACAGCTCCAGAGAGAGTGGACTGTTTTACCTCTCATCCACCTGTGCCCCTTTTCTAAGCCTAGGGAACAACCTGCGGAAGAGGGGGTGTGGTAGAATGTAAGGGCTGCGATTGGGGTGAATGGTGAAACTACAGCAATGTAGTCTGGACACTCATTTGATCAACTTGATTGAACAAACAACCTGTCACCCCCCACTGGATGGTGGGGCTGTAGGTGTTTGGGCACAACAGCCTGCAGATAGGTTTTGCATGAAGGATGCTTGTACTCATGGATTATCACTTATAGCTAAAAATGAAAAAAAAAAAAAAACTGAGAGAAGTGCGGAACAGTTATGACAGCATGCATGACTGGGTATGGGGTGGGGGTGGGGTGGGAGGGGAAAGGGAAATAAGCCTGAACTGAATTGGGAAAAAAATGTATGAATGCACAAAGGCCATCAATAATAAACTCATTTAAAAAATTAAAAAAAAAAAGAATGTAAGGGCTT
>VZQC01015677.1:1141708-1178367 GCA_009823505.1 Rhizomys pruinosus
TGGTAGAATGTAAGGGCTGCGATTGGGGTGAATGGTGAAACTACAGCAATGTAGTCTGGACACTCATTTGATCAACTTGATTGAACAAACAACCTGTCACCCCCCACTGGATGGTGGGGCTGTAGGTGTTTGGGCACAACAGCCTGCAGATAGGTTTTGCATGAAGGATGCTTGTACTCATGGATTATCACTTATAGCTAAAAATGAAAAAAAAAACTGAGAGAAAGATGCAGGATAGTTATGGCAGAATGCATGATCTGGGATGGGGTGGGGGTGAGGGGGAGGGAAAGGGAAATAAGCCTGAACTGAATTGGAAAAATGTATGAAATGCACAAAGCATCAATAAAAACTAATTTAAAAAAAAATAATAAAGTTGATGTTAATTAATTCAATGAATGAATTATTTCATATTTTAACTCATGGTTATATAGTATTTTTACATTTGTCTGCTACTGAGTTATTAGGGTTTTGTCCCCTTTACTTTCTAAGGAAACACCCTGGAAAACATTAATTTGAATATAGAGATATTTCTAACATATAAGTGTTAAGAGAACTTTATTTTGTTTTCATTCTAGTTCGGTGATCAGAGAAATTAGTTCAATCTAAAATCTACTCACAAATAATATTTCATGATTATCTTTAGTTTTCACCTATGTAATCATTTAAGCTCTTATTTTCTTCCTTCTCTAGCTATGATATTTGTTCAGTTTGAGCATCTTAAGTTTTATATTTATGTCATTGGTTTTCAATCTTTATTTTATGGCCATTCATTCAAGTTTACTCCTTTTCATTAATCAAAATAGAATAGATATTTAATCTGGAGATTAGATTCTTAGAACATAAATATTTTTTATTTTGTAATAGCTAATTTCTCATATTAATTTCAACTTTCAGTAATGAAAATATTATCTAAGATTGTAGCATATCTTTAAGTAATATACAATATCTAATATTATAGCATACCTTTATATTAGTTGACTATTCATCTTTTATAGGTATTCAAGTTTTAGAAAGACTTACAATGAAAATCTTTAGACTGAAGTGTTATATAAATATATATTAGGACAAATTATTAATTGCAGATTTGCAAAAAACTCATAGTCCATTTTATTTTTGTTATATTTATTTTAACAATTATAAAATAATATATTATGTCCACTACAGTGGTGAATTGTGTTTTGTTTAATTTATCAACATTTTTAAGCCATTGATAGACAAAATTTTGAAATTTCATATCTTTCTCATAGAATTTTATTCATTATGCAAAGATATTTATTGTGTCTGAATATGACATTTCCTTAATTTTATCTAAAATTATTATTGTTAAACCAGATTTTTTATTTTCAGCATTTATTTCATAGATTTTTCTTCTTTCATTTCTTTATTTCTAGATAGTCTGAAGTTGTTTTTTTTAATATTTATTCTTTAAATATAATCTGCCTTTCTTTCATACTGGCTTGGCATTATGCAGTATAATGTCATCGAATATTCTGCCCTTCAGGTTTCTGCAGTCTATAGTTTTCTTTATTGAGTTTAACAAGCACTGTGAATAATTTTCCTTTAATAGGAGTTAGGATAGTAAAAACAACAACGAAGAAAATATTTTCTTTACAAATAACACGAATTCAGAAGGGGATATATACCATTAAGCTTTTTATTATCTGTATTTAAAATCAATGCGGTTTGGGCTGGAGATATGGTCTAGCAGTTAAGAGTGCCGACTGCTCTTACAAAGAACCCGGGTTCGATCCCCAGCACCCACATGGCAGCTGAGAACCTTCTGAAACTCCAATTCCAGGAGAACTCCAGTTCCAGGGGAATCCGACACCCTCTTCTGACCTCCGCGGCATTGCACGACACCGGTGCACAAACTTGCATGCAGACAGTGCATTCATACACAAACATAAATAAAGAAAATTTAAAAAAATAATTAAAAAATGTAAAATCAATGCAGTTCAAAGAAAAATCAATTAGAAAGCTGTGCCTAATGAGCTTTCCAATGGTTTCATCAGAATAGTAATTTAATTAAGAATGGCATTAGGGGCAGTAAAATGGCTCAACAGGTAAAAGTGTTTGCTGTTTTAAGCCTGATGACCTGAGTTTGATCCCTGGGACTTGCATGGTAGACAGAACAAACTCTCCATAAATTGTCCTACACACACACACACACACACACACACACACTCACTCACCAATGTAAGCAAACCTTCGATAAAAGGCTGGGAAATAAAGGCTGAGCTCTGAAATGCAAGAGATGATGTAGTAAATCATGGTATATGCATGGTATATGTACTCACTTAAAATTACCGTCAAGGTTGAAAAAGGACAGAGGAAAAAGTAAAAGTGACGACTACTTTTATCTTTTTAGAGACCTCATTATTCCTGAAGGAATAGACTTATGCCAGTCAATAATGAGAAGCTGGCCAAGCTTCATGAGAGGTTTCTAGAAGGAACTGATTCTGCTCTGCCTCTGCATCACACACTAAGCTTCCTGGCTTTTTCAAGGGTCTGGGTTTGCTGTCCACTCTAGTATTTCAGGGCAAGCTTAAAAAAGCAGTTATATCTGAAAAGACCTGTCTTTAATAAATTGTGCCTTTTCCAAGGAGGGAATGTTCCCACTTAGTTCTGCTACCTAATCCTGGAAACCGCTGACTCTCTGGTTTCTCAACCCCAAGCTCCCTTTCTCCCAGATTCCCTCCAGGTCCCTTGTGGGTTCAGCACCAGTTATATGCTACCTTTCCTTTTCATTCATTCATTCATTCTTTCTAAAAAAGGGTTAAAGGCTAAGCATTCCCTAGCGGTGAATGGCCTGTCACTCTGTCCTGCTGTGCAGCTGTGATTGGCGGTAAGGCAGGATCTTCTGGCTCCGCCCCCGATTGCCTTTGCCGCGCTCCCTGGGTTTCTAGCAGAGGTGGTGAGCGAGATTCTGGCTGCTGTGCTTAGACCAGGTGGAGCAGCATCCCTGTTTCAGCTACTGCTGCATTCTTCCTCCACTCCTTGGTCCAAGCGAAGGAAAGGCGAGAGCTCTTCTGTGCCAACAGAGCTTCAGTGAACTGTTGCTCAAACCTAGGCACTTCTGACGCATCGTCTCACCGCTTTCTATGGTTTCACCCTCGAAATCACTTGCACGTTTGGAACCTGTGACTTCCTCAGCTCAGTGCTCAGAGGAGTCAAAGGAAAATAAGTGTTTGGGAAAGAGGCACTCTGAGGACTGCGGGAGCTGTCTGAGGTGCTGAAGCCTCTTAACCGTTTGTCTCTACAAGCGCTGTGAAGGGTTAGATGGCACGTTTCCATTTCTGTCTCTCTGGTCCCTCATGCCTTGGATAAGACGATTTTCAGGATCGTGAATATCTGCCCGTATCATGGCTAACGTGAGACACTTTCGGACACTAGTTTCTGGATTTTACTTCTGGGAAGCTGCATTGCTACTCAGGTAAGCCCACATGTCCTAACAGCTGCAGAGCTTATTAAGCTGTTGCATTAGGTTGCAACACTTGTTACTGAGGAAGCTGAGAAATGTGTAATTCAGCATCAACTTACTGAAGCTATCCTTTAATTAGAATTTCTCTATCTAAAATTGGCTAACAATCTGTCCATGGAGACCTCTAGAAATATGTTATTTCTTGTTATTTTTACTGATTTTATAAACATATATAGATATGGATATAGACACATATTTAAATCTATGAAATCCTAGTATTTGCAGCTCATATTATTGTATAAAATCTATTTATTTTTGAAACGTTATTTTTTTCTCACGTATACTCTTAAAGTTTTCTTATTTAAAGAGGATTATGTGTTCTGAATGTTACTTTCTTTTTAAAAATTAGAAATTAGAAATGGAGCATTATTAACATAAAGGGGAATAGAATATAAGAACTTAATGACCAGAGAAACTGGGTATTTTCTTATGTATTCAGGATATTAAGTACAACAGAGGGACCTTTCAGGTACTACGTTGCACTGACCTAGTTCAGCAATACATGAAGGCAAAATCATAGATAAATCATTAGTTACATTCCATATCAACAATTGTCTTTGAGGAAAAAAAAACATTATACAAAGCTACTAACATAAATTTGTTCTGATAAGCTATTTTTTTATCATGTTCCAATCATATTAGGTAGGGTTTCTAATTTTACTTTATAATTACTTTGAAGAGGATAAGAAAAAGCTGGATGAAAGTTCAAATTATTGAAACATTGGTCTTAATCAAACACTACATGAAAGTAAGATACTGCTCATGTAAATTTTTAAATAAGCTATATAAATTCTATGTTACTATTGTCATATCATTACCATGGTTATTCAATTTAGTGGTTAACAAGCTTTTGAAGTCTGTCAAAGTTAAACAATTAGAAAGACTATTTCTATTTAAAGTATGTACTTTTTTTTCTCCTGCTAGTACCTTAAGTTTTAATATTTGAGGTATTTACTTAAAAAGCATAATGTACCTTAAAAACTTCTTTACAAAATGTCCAATTATTTTGTTCTGTATGTATATAATAGAAACCAACTGAGAAAGTAATTGCATTTCTTCTGTTATTGATTTCCTCCTACAGTGAGAACTCAAAGCAGTTTGAATCACAGTATTTTCAGTGAAAACCATTTTAATACAATTTAGTAAATTTTATAACTTTTAATTGCCATAATTTTATGTTTAGTGAGAAAAACAAGAAAATGGAGCATTCGTGGTTATGAGAGTGTCAAAAGTAATACAAGGTTCATGTTCTAATAAACTCCCTTTATTATAATATTTTATCCTATAATCATTTTAATGTTTAATATCACAGGCAATTCTGTGTCTTCCAAAGAAATCAGAAGAGTTTAGGTGATATATACTTCAGATGAGGAACTAAGTCATATTGGTCAGTGAGATCAAATTTGCAGGATGACAATTCTTCATGCCATTTGTATCTCAGTGTTTAATCTTCATCATTCAAACTCTAATTGTGACATTATACGGAAATTCACAAAGAATAAATGCTATTATTAACAATTGTCTTAAGTAATATAAAGTATTTTAATTTAGTGCTTTTAAAGAATAATACAACATAAAATCTCTATGAAAAAGACTTCTCTGATACAGAGATTTATGCCTGGCTCAACATTCATCAGATGTTTTTTCTTTGAAAAGTCAAAGAAGACCTTCTCTATCCTAAACTGAAAATGAGTGAGAGTAGATCATCTTTCTATGAAGGATTTTATCACATGTAAAAAGTGAGTATTTTCACTCCCAGTGGTGGTTCTTGAAAGAAGATTTCCAAAGGAAAGAAAAGGAAGATTGTTCTACTGGAAATGATTTACAAATTGAATGTCCCTATAAAAATTATTCTAATGATTATATCTATTTATACTGTGGTTACTGTATTGGGCAAAAAAATTATAGTGTTAATCACTCACATTTGTTTTAAATTTAGATTTTGCTTTTTTAACTCTTAGTTAGTTTTGTGACATAGAATTAGTCATATAGGCTATGGAATAATGTCTCAATAAATGTTTACCCTTTGTAGTGAATGAGTCATGATACTTAATATACATTTCATCTCAAAAATTTTTCACTACTTTGATATATGTTCATTCAAATTTCTCATTTGTAATTATTTTGAAAAATATACTGCAGCATTGTTAGCTACAGTCACTCTACAGTACTTTGTAATGGCAGAAGGTATTCCCACAAACTAACTGCAATTTGGAAAACTTTCCACGGCAAAACAGAAACAAGGAAAAGAATCAAAATCCCAGCATTTATAATGAAATTCTTCAATAGTTCAAATATTTTTCCTGAGTTTTATATTTTTCTGAAATATCATACATATTTTTAAAGTAAACAAATAAAGCTTAAAATTTTCACTAAGTGAACATACCGAGGTGGAGAGGTCACAGATCAAGAGGTAGTCTTGCTAATATCACATGGATCTCTCCTCACCAACACCTCCATATCTTTTCTGAGACATTAATTTGTCCCAAAGTAATCACTCTGATGCCTTATGAAATACATATTTTTTCTTAATTGTGAGGTTTATATAAATGCTTGTTTAAATTGGATTCCTTTTTTGAACATTGTGCTCGTATGATTTATCCATAGTGCTACATTTAGCAGAAATTTACTAGCATGGCAGTCCATTGTTTGAATACCTAATAATTAGCTCATCTATTGCCCTCTTGATGGATATGTGGGATATTTTTCAAGTTTTGGTTAATATAGTGTTATAATGAATATCCTTGAGTGTCTAGTGATAACACACCTAGGCACTTTAGGGAGTATGTATGTGGATTTCAAAACTTTCTAGAAAAACTGTTGGACCGTAGGATGAGCATGACCATGGTCAGATGAACATGTTTAACTTTAGTAGATTCTGCCAGGTTTCCAAAGAAGCTGTGCCTATTTGTATTCCTATCAACAAGTTTTAATTTTTACTGCTTATTAGTATAGAACTGATCAGTGCAAAACTATTATAAAAAGTTCTAAAATTTTATTTGGTTATTATTGCAAGCTCACACATGCTATTTTATGCTTTTTCTTTTGGGGTTACTTTTACTTTGTAGTAAATAAGTTTAATAAAATAGGTAAAAATATCAGAACAAAAATATTTATTACCACAATGCAATTAGAAATACTCATTATGAGGAAATGGTAGGTAAAGAACAATTTTAATAAAAATTTAGTTCTTTATATGAGCATAAGTTTTATAGTCATAAAACCACAAATTTCTTAGTAGTGAAGGTGTTAAAACATTCACAGTTTGCTAAGATATTGCTGTTTTATTAACCAACTCTTGCATGGACTTTTGTTTCCATATTAACATGGTAAAGAACAAAACACCACTGTTCAGTTCTCTTTGAAATGCAGATAAGTGATGATTAAGAAGAGCTTGCAGAAAAAGTTTTGAAAGCATTAAAAACCACCAGCAGTGTTTCATTTCACTTGGTGGTCTTTATACTTTATCATAATTTTTTATCTGTGTAGATAACCTGCTCAGGTTTGTTACTTGAATAAATTATAGCATTTGTGTCAAATATTGACCATGTGAATTTTGTAATCATGTTAATCAGGAAAAAGGATGCTGTGCTGGGTTACTTCAAAGTCTATGAAAACATTTGGGTATTTTAAATTCCTTGTTTTGCTTTTGTTATACTTGAACGGTGATAGAAATCCTTTTAAGTGTTTTGTTAAGAGTCTGTTTTCTTATGTAACATGTTAAATAAGAATATATTTGAAAAATAAACATTAAATGTTTTGGTTCAAAGCACACAGGTATAGAGAATTAATAATCTATATAGTTTTATAAATTATACTATAAATAAATGAATATTTTATGCTGTCTAAAAAACAAAAAAGAAATTATCCATAAAGGAATAAGAGCCCAGATTCTTAGTTAATGGTTCAAATAATCTATGTTTCAGGTTAAAGAACAGATTGTAAAATGCCTCTTCTTCTATAAATTAATTCTGCTTTTTCCACAGAACCCTATACTGAAGTACGCAATCAGCAATTATTTTTTATGTATAATATTAAGTATTTCAATAACATTTTAACAAACTTCTGTGTATATATTTTTGTGATAAGCAGTTATCTATGGATGATCAGGAAACTCCTAATTTGTAAAGCATGAAACTTAAAGTACAGAATAAATTACACTGTCAAGTGTCTAGAAAATTACAAACAACATTTTAATGTAGTTGAGGTTGGGAAGCTATTAAAGTTTAATACTTGCTCTGGTCTTTTAAATTCTTTCTTAGTTAAGCATGAAGGGTACAATTCATTAATTGTACCTTAATTAAGCATGAAGGGTACAAATGTTTTGTGTGACTGAACTTACATAGTCATACAATATATGCTTAGGGAAAAGTGAGCATCAAAGGTCTTAGAAGAAATTATATTTCATGATTTAATATCATATTCTTCTAGTCACAACTATTGATATGGCTATAGTAATAAACCTTCAGGCCCGAAGTGTCGACTTAGTGCATAATAGTATTTACCAGTAAGCCTAAAGACCTATTCAATCCTAAAAGCCATGTGCTGAAAGGAAAGAACTGAGTCTTACAAGTTGTCCTTTCATCCACACATATGCTATGGGATGCATGAGTCACACATGTACACTATATTAATGCATATATATGCACTAATAAACATTTGTAAAACTAATAGTGGACCTTCATTAATATTTAAGAACTTGGATGAAAATGTTATCTACCCCTCTCCTGAGAGAAAGAAATTACTTTAAAATTTTGAGTTACAGTGATGTGATGCCACATTACAGAAATACTGAATTAGGATAGACTGACACTTAGCATCCATTTCAACAAAGAGAGGGATCAGAAATGTTCAGAGAACTGGGTCCCTCAGATCCTCCCAGAATTGTCTTCTTACACCAAGGTCTTGTTTTCTTTGTTTCTTGTTTTTTGTTTTTTTCTGTGTTTTTGTTTTTGTTTTTGTTTTTCATCTTTTTGAGACAGGGTCTCCCTTTAGTTCCAGCTGGCCTGGAACTCACTCTATAGACCAGGCTGGCCTTGAACTCACATAGATCTACCTGTCTCTGCCTACTGAGTGCTGAGATTATAGGTGTGCACCACCATGCCCTGATGGACTTGTTTTCTTTTCATTGAAACTGTACATCCAGCATGAAATAAGGAAAGAAAAGCAGAAATGTCATATAGGATTATGTACCTTTCTGACCTAGAACAGCACAAACAACCACAAGCAGATACTACTATTTTAATTCCACCTGTTGCATGCAACACAAATATCACCTGTTGTTTGGTTCCAAAAACTTGATATTTTACAACAAACACACATACACATTCATAAATTTTTAAGTCAAAGACAAAGAAGGATCATAAGAAATTAAGATTCTGTTTCGATTACAGGAGAAGGCTAAGGCCTAGTAAGTTTGTTTGCATTTTCAACAAGCTGAGGTAGTGTCCCAAAAGTCATTTCCACAACAGGTAATGGCTGACTGCAGGAGCAGTAGTGTTACCACAGCAACTCTAGAGGTTGAGGTAGGAGGACTCTTTGAACCTAGTGAGTTCAAAGCTGTACTACTCAACATAACCAGACCCAGTCTCAAAAAAAAATGCAGGTAATCATATTTTTGGCAATAGAAACTAGTGTAGTTTGGTGATAAGGGCCTGTAATCACATCTACTCAGGAGTCCTATGGCAGGAGAGATGAAAATTCAAGAACTCTAGCGCTATAGAATAAGCTCTGTCTCAAAATAAAATTGAAAGAGTATGGCTGGGTGTGGTGACTCATGCCTTCAATCCCAGCACTCCAGAAGCAGAAGCAGGCAGATTTTTGTGACTTCAAGGCCAGCCTCATTTGCATAGCAAATTCTAGGACAACTCAAGCTGCAGGGAGACCCTGTCTCAAAAAAATTAAAAAATAGTAAAAGAAATTGGAGTTATAACTCAATAGTAGAACACTTAGATAGGATAAAAGAAGCCTTATTCATTGTTCAGCAGGGAAAAACAACACACATGCACCCACAAAATCAGGAAGAAGAAAAGGAAATAATGATAAAGTGAAATAATGAAATTTTAAAAAGAAAAGTTTAACATGTATGTTTGTTTTATAATTTAGAAACTACATTTAATAATTTCATCAAAAACTTGTCTTAAATAACTGGAAGCACATAGAAGTTTAGAGTCTTTATAAAAGTGATTCATTGATTGAAGTTAGTATTTACCTTTGTGCCCTATGATCCTTTAAGTATGTAGAGATCAAGAGAGATTTAAGTGCTAGAAATGTAGATTCAGATTGTTTTGACTAGCCATGGCACATCAACAAAAATGTAAAGAACACAGGAAAGGAGCCAAGGAAATGGCTCAGCAGCCAAATGTGTAGCCTGCTCTTCCAGAGGACTTGAGTTTGTATCCTAGAACCTGAGTGGGGTGGCTCAAAACTGCCCGTAGGGGAGCCAAGACCTCTGGTGTCCATGAGCACCTGTGTGCATGTGTGCATACTGCCCACAGACGCACACGTAGTTAAAAATAACATAAATAAAACATTGAAAATAATATAAACAAGAAATATTGGAAAAATGCTTATGTGCAAGGAAGGTAAAATTAGGAGTGTAAGAAACTGAGAAGCTTTCAGCCCGGGTCTAAGCTTGAGGTGAGATGCCTCATAGCCAGCTGACAAAATGCCAGGTTTATCATAGTTTCAAACTTTTCTACCCCTAGGACCAGACCTTTTCAACAGCATATGTTTTTCTGTCATTGAAATTTATTTTAAATCTATTTGCTTTGGTGGATGTCAGAGGACAAGCTGCAGGAATCCTTCTCTGCTTCCAGCACATGGGTCCTGGGGATGGAACTCACGGAGGCAGTAGACTTGGCCATTAAGTATCTTTTATATCTTTATACCCATTGAGTCATCATAATTTTTTTTAGATTTATCCTTTCTTTTTATTTAGACTAGTAGTTCATATAAATATACTTTACTCATTAACTTTTCTCAGAAAACTTTCAGGGAATTATTTTGAAAAATGTAGAACTTCTTGGAATGAAGATATTCCTCAGCAGTTAAGAGCATTGGCTGCTCTTACAGATGACCTGAGTTTGGTTCCTTGGACCCTCATGGTGGCTAAAACCATCTGTATCTGCAGTTCCAGGGGATTTTTAGCCTTCATCTGGCTTCCATGGGAATTACGTGTACACGGTAAACTTACATATATGCAAGAAAATGGTTCATACACACAAAAAATAAAGATAAATTTTTAAGAATTTAAAAGAAGAATGTAGAACTTCTTATGTCACAAGACGTGTGGATCCTCACTGGATCTGTCCTCCCGAGACAGACTATCCCTTACTCTTTTCCATGTTTTGTTTGTTTGTTTGTGTTTTTGTTTGTTTTTTTTGCAAATGCTCATGTGGTAAAAGATGTCTGTAGTTTTTTGTTTTCTCTTAGTTTGTTTCCCCTCCCATTTTGAATGGTAACTTGGTTTTTCTCCAGGAAGTGGCCAGGAAAACAGAGAAGTGATTTACTCCCAGAGAACTAGTTCAGGATTGAAGGCAGGAATTCTATGGCAAAACCAACTGTTTAGCAACAAACAAAATGTGCGAATAAACTGAGCTGTTCAGGCACGGAAGACAAAGCTGTTCTAAAATGTCACAGCAACAAACATTTTCCCAAAACAGAATTTTAATCCTCAGATGCTGTCAGAAGAAACCAGCAAATAGACGGGCTCCATGCAATGCGTTCTAAAAGGCAGAGTCTCCGTATTAGAGATTCTTCTGGAGAAAGCAGTATTGGTACTTCAAAGGCAACTTAACTCACAGAAGTACTTAACCTTGGTGATGTACTTAGAAATGGCATAAAATCTAAAATTCATCAGCACTCTTTAAAGTGTTAATGGATGGAAGAATTTTTAAAGACAAATAGTGAAGTATTCCTTATGAGGGCACATAAACATTTGCCACAGTCAATCAGGCGAAACTTTAACATATTTCTGACAGTATTATAAAACCATTGGTAAAGTAGTAGCTTAACCTAGAGATAAGTGGACCATCTAATATCCTACTCAACTTTGAGAACCTCTGATAAAGATTCATAACAGACACTCATTCTTTAAATTTAAAAATTTGGAGCTGGAGCCAGGCGTGGTGATACATGCCTTTAATCCCAGCACTGGGGAGGCAGAGGCAGGTGGATCTCTCTGAGTTTAAGGCCAGCCAGGTCTACATAGAGAGTTTCAGGCCAGTTGTGGCTACAGGAAAATCCTGTTGTTGTTCCCTCCTATTTGTGTTGCTCCAAAGTAATCTTAGACAGATATGATAATTTTTAATACTTTTAAAAGTTATGTTGTCCGTATAAAGCAGAATCTCAATAGACAATGCTGAAATCGGGTTTTGATGTTTTCTTAGGAGATAAATATAAAAAGCCAAGAACAGTTATTATCAAAATATTGCAACTAGTTTTCAGAAAAATTGTAGCAATAAATAAAATTCTACAAAAAGGAAATAAAGTAGGCAATATATGAAGTAAAAGTTATCAGTAAGGTAAGTAAATCATTAGTAACAATGTTTCTAAATGTTCTCCTGTTCATATTTGCCATATACTACTTTAAGTATGATAAATATTTGGAGCCCAAGTGAAATGACATACCCAGTATCCTCTATGAAATGATGGAGAGAAAATGTAAATTTCATCTTTTTGCTTGGCTAAATCCTATTGAACTAAATCCCTTCTCTAAGATGCAGTCTCTGATCTCCTTCTTAAGCCCAGGTGAAGATAATGCTTCCTGTGCTAACACCACAGGTCTCAAGGGTGTGGTATTTGTTTGATTACATCCTCTTCTTGGGAAGTGAGTCTTTCAAGACAAGGACAATAACACATTCTTAATTCTCTTTCTGTGGCTGTAAAGAATCTCTTGAATACTAGCAAGACTCGTTAACTTCCAGAAAGAAATATTGTATTTTGTTTTGTTTTTCTCAAAAGAATATTAACAATTTCAAAAATATCATTCTTTACGAACTAAAATCACCTTGTTGTTCTGTACCACTGTTGAAGAGAAAAATCCAATGAGAGATTTGGTGCTATAACTGTCTATGTTCCTAATGTTAGGTGTAATAATGTAATTACCACTTGCTTCTTAACTCTCATGTCTTTCAGAGAGATGGTTTCTAAAGCACATTTCATCATCTTTCCTTTTCCACATTTTTCACTTACCAGTGAATGTCTCTCATTTCTCCTGGAATCCATCCCAGCTCTCCCTTCTCTACAGCATGAATCCATGTGACCATGGCTTCTCTTTAAAATACCAGAAAATCATGGGACATCTTTCATGTCATAGTAACTATAGTGAATCACTATTTCATATATAGAATGTACCTGTCCTTTACTTTTTGGTGGGTTTTTGTATGAGTGTACATGTGTGCCTGTGTGTGTGCATGTATGTGTGGAGGCCAGAGGTCAATGCCAGCTGTTTCCCTCATTTGCTCTCTGCCTTGTAGTTTAAGGAAAACTCTTTATTGAACTTAAGTATTAAACATTCAGCCAGAGTGTCAGGCTTGTCAGGATGACAAGACCCTGGAATCATCCTGTCTTTCTTCCCCCAAGGCTGGGATTACAAGTATGTACCTCACACCTGGCTTTATTATAAAAATATTAGTGGATCAAGTCTTCGTTTTTGGATATTAAGCACTGTACTGAGTTATAGCCCCATCCCCTCATTTGCTGTTGTCAATGCATTTGTAATGGGAAGAAAAAGCTTAATTAAAAGACAACTTTGAATACAAGTAAAATATTAATCAACTGTTAATAGACATTCTGAAGGTCCCACTAAAAATTTTATTGTATCCATCAAAGCTTTAAGATCAAAGTCATTGACAAGTTTCCAATTCCCTATATAAGCAGAAAACCCATGATATTACAGAGTAGTTATTTTTATCTTTTCATTCATGTAATTATAAACATATAATGTTTGAAGAGACTCTTTTTTTGCTAAAGTTACTTAAAAGGTAATATATTATGGCCATCACTTGATCATAAAGGAAGAGTATGTTCTGATGACCTAATACGCCCTTCTGCGTTTGATATATGGATCTGTCAATTTCTGTCACTTGAAGTCTGCTTATTCTGTGTGTATGCAGTTTAATGAGTGAAATTTAATTATTAGTAAATTCTTAAAAATTAGGAAAAGGGAACTGGAGAGATGCTCTGTCAGTAAAGTGTTTGGCCAGCAAGCATGAAGACACTAGTTTCATCTCCAGGACCCTTGTAGAAGCATGATTGCAAGTCCAGCACTGGGGAGACAGAAACATGACAGTTCCTTGGGACTCACTGGCCAGACAGCATGGGTTAATTGCTAAGACCCAGGTTCCAGTGAAAGACCTTGTTTCAAAAATATACAATATGATACCCCCCAATTTTTCAATGTCACCCACAGGTACATATTTACATGCACACCCACACCTGCACTGATATAAACCTGTTTACACACACACACACACACAGAGAGAGAGAGAGAGAGAGAGAGAGAGAGAGAAGGAAAATATATTATGAATTTTTTCCTGATAAATCATAAAGAAGTTTATTTTATTTTTATTTTCAATTGCAGGTAATTAGTTAATATATTTCTTTTTTATGTTTAGAATTTTTTTAATGTCAGTAAAGTTGTTTTCTTGAAAAGTGTTAAAATGGAATATGTAAAATAAATTTTAATGGTGAGAATTTAAAATCAGTATATCTCTATAAACTACCCCGCTATTCATTATAACATGCATTAAGATGAAGTAAGTGATATTTTCACAGGTTTTCAATCATCATTTCATAGGAAGAAACCTTTAGCATACTGACAACCTAAGAAAATTCTCCTCGTAGAATATATCTTGCTGTCTAATACAAATACATGAATTTCTTTCCTTCTTATTTTACGTAGTGGGAATAAAAGAAGCAGCTGAGTATTATACAGAAGGATTTATCCTATATCTCACTTTCCTTCGCATTCTTACTTTGTAAGGACCTTAAAATACTTGAAAAGATTATGACACCCCCCCCACTTAAACCCTTAAAACTTAGGGTATCTCTTTCTGCAAATTTTAACCTATGAAAATGACTCTGCTGGTGTCTTCTGAGAATGTCGTAGGAAATCATATCTTATTTGAGCCCAAATATATCTTCTTCAATAATACTATGTGAACTGTAACTTTTGCTTGACTTCAAAAAGCCAAAGTGCTTGTCATTCTCTGTGTGGATCTGCTTGTTTTCATGTATGTCAACTGGGAGCAAAGGCTATATTGGAAAGTTTGATGAATAACAATAAAGATCTAGAGCAAAGTGAAAGCCAAGCTCAAAATATAGAATAAAAATTGTATGCTTCCATAAAACATAGCCAGCTTATTTTATATTTTTTTCTAAAATAAGACTTTTGCATTCTGTCTTCTATCTATATTCATTTCTGAACAAATGTCAACAAGAAAATATCTGAAGACAAAACTATGGGTCAAATCTCATTTTTCTTTTTGAATGGTGGTACCTTTCATACTTAATGAGTTATTTTCAATATGCTGCCTTTAAAATATAATGTGCATAGCTATCTGTACAAGGTACATTTTTTAAACTAACATGATGAAGATATGATCATCCTCTTTAGTAGGAAATATGCTTTAGCATTCCAATTATTATAATTTATTATTTCATTCACTGTCAATAGCTTTTCTTCTAAAACCTATACTATATATAAAATCTACCGTATGGTAAATATAAAAACTATTCGAGTTGAAATTCATTTGGGCCAAATAAGAATGAACAAATCAGGCATTTGTTGCTGTTTTAGTTCAGATGAGGTTCATTATTCACACAAGAGCTGAATAATATCAATTTATGGAACTTTTGTGAAAAATATTTTGAGTAAAACAATAGAAGCAAGAAGGCTAAGACTGGCATGATGCTTAGGAAGCTATTGTTAAAAATCCTTTCATCTTGTTTTGTTGCCCTTGATGTAGGATTGCTTCTTTGTGATCCAAGATCAATTCCAATGAGGGTCTTGCTCTCTAGCCATCAGAAGTGAAGGCTCCTTGATTTAAAGGCACTTCCAAAATGTTAAGGATTTCAGTTTCCCTTTCCTGTGTTCAGGGAATCAAGTTCTAGTCAGTAAGCTGAGCACATAAATGTCATGTTTATATATTAAGAATGGCCTTAGTGACAGAGTTAGAGGTTCCAGATAATATTTGCACTCTGCTGTATGGAACTCAATCTTTTTCTGAAGCAAGAGGGAATTATAGGTAAGAAAGGAACTTGGTCAGATTGAGGTTCAGATAGTTATCAATAAAGAAAAAGAAGAGTGAGAAGAAAATATTTGAATCAAAGAGGAGTGGAAACCCTGGAATTAAAGACAAAATGGACAGTGCAAATAATATTCCACATTAAAGAAAGGGATTAGAAACTAGTCAGGGAGGAGCCTTTACCATTCCCTGGATGAGAGAAACAGAGAGCGACATAGAATAATAATTTATATCTTCATCTATCTGTGTCTTTATCAACTGGGCAAATGACAGCACCCTGAAAAGTAGTACATGAAGAGAAAAGTAACTGTTGTGCAAATGAAACTCCTATGGTTACAGCATAGAAAGAGAGGAGGGAGGGAGGGAGGGAGGGAGGGGGGGAGGAGGGAGGGGAGGGAAAGGGGGAGGGGGAGGGTGAGAGGAAGAGATGCTGGGAGGGAGAAGATAGAGAGGGAGAAAATCCTGTTATATCTCTGCTAATAAATACAAAACCACCCAAGGGTTATTAGAAAACTTCAACAAGACACAGAAGTGAGGCATATATTATATATGATACTGTAAGTGCATTGCCCATTGGATGCTGACATCTGCTGAGGGCTGTCTGAGGCAGAGTTTACCATTTTTTTAATACTTGAGAAACATGCAACTGAGGGAAAATAAAAACAAGTTATGTTTGAAAATGCCACAATCCCTGGGCCTTTGGCTTTTACTAGCGTCGGAACCCTATCTTTTGTTTTTTTTTAATTAATTGTGTTTTGTGATTTCCTACATCATTTTTTTCCCCAATGCAGGTGATGGCCAATAGTGAATCCCCTTTCGCCGTTATTCCCCGCTCTCCTGGGATTCCCCTTCATTCTCGCCTCCCAGCCCCATATTTGTGCCAATTCATCCAATCCGTCCCGAATCTTCATCCCCTTTATTGTTCATCCCCCCTTCCCTTAAGATTCAGCCTCCGAACACCCTCACCCACCCAGGGTGCCCTCGTTTAACCTTGACCCACCCAAGCGCGCAACCAAAAACCCCACCCCTACCCTCCCCAGATCATGCATTCTGGGACTGTTCTCTGTCTGCGCCATAACGTTTTGTTTTGCTCTGTTGTTTTTTTTTTTTTGTTTTTTTTAAAAACAATAAGATGATAGGGTTGGGGATTACGAGCAATCCTATAATCATGTAAAAAATCAAATTTGAATTATCCACCCGGCAGGAGAAGTATATTGTGGTGCCAGAACAAAAAAACCATCAACAGCTGGGCTTGCTAATAGGTTACCCAACCTGGAAAATCCAACGCAAGGGGAGGGTGTGGAGCTTGTATGTAATACAATACAGTTGAATCAAATGAGTGTACCACAGTCTATAAATATGCTGTAGATTTCACATCACTCATAACACCATTCACCAATGGCAGCCCTGTAATTCAGACCACGCCCCTCTTCCGCAGATTGTTCCCTAGCCTTTAAAAAGGGGCACTGGTGATGAGAAGCAAAGCAGTCTACTTTCTCTGGAGCTGTTCTTGGTCTCTAGTCAATTCTGGCTTTTTTCTTTCATGGGCTGCCAGCTTCCAGGCATAACCTTTCAATCCACTAAGAAGCACAGGCATTAGATATGATAGGTACTTAAACAGTATAATTTATAGCCTTTCAATCCTAAAAATGAAGCACAAGCAATTAGATAATATAGGAGTTTAAAAACAGTACTAAGTTTTATGGTAGGTTGACTGTTATAGACCAGATGTTTGGATGGTATGTTAATCCATGAATTACATTTCTTCCTGTTAAGTATGACAGATCCTTCGTGTGGCGTTATAAACGTTCCGCTAACGTTTAGAGAGGATGTAAGCTTTGTGGCATCAGCCGTGGGTTATTCCTCCAAAGGAAGAGGCAATAGCCAATTAGATTTGGGATATACAGACATAAATGCTGCCACTGCTGCACACAGTTTTCCAGGCAGATGAGTGTAGCTGGGAAGGTAAAGGCTCCTTGGCCTCCAAACTGGGATATCTGTAGGAGAGAGGCGATAAGGCCCTGCTGTTTAAGACCTGATTAAACATGGAAAGATGTATGGAGACCGCACTTGCAAGTATACAGATGGTCGCTGGAAGCCAGAGAGTGTTACCAAAGGCCACTAAAGCAAATATAAGTCTCCGTGGTCAATCAAGATCTCCTCCGTCAGCACCAGTTTTTTTTTGTCTTTTTTGAAACAAGGTCTCCCTTTAGTCGAAGCTGGCCTGAGATCTCAACCCTTACAACCAGGCCTGGCCCTTGACTCACAGAGTTGCCTTTCGCCTATCTCTCTGCCTCCTGGAAGTGCTGGGATTAAAGATGTGCACCATCTTTTACCGAGGACTGAACTACAGACAGTAAATAGAGCATACCTATAACCCACTGAGGCATGAAAATGTGGAAAAATCCTTTCCTGTCTATGACATTGCTATTCAAAGGGGGGCGGTGTATCCTTTATCGAGCAAAAAGACCAGTATTCAGAAGATTCTGTGAACTGTAAACTTAAAAGTCCAACATAATTTTTAAAATAAAAATTTGCATTTTATCATGCTCCCAAAACTATTGTATAGACATTCAGATAAAGAAAACTAGAGAAGAAATGCCGGGCGTGTGGCACATGCCTTTTAATCCAACCAGCATTTGGGATGCAAGAGGCAGGTGATCTTGTGAGTTTCAAGGCCATACTGGTCCTACAAACGAAGTTCTCCAGGACAGCCTGGGGCTACAGGGAGACCTCTGTCCATCGAAAAACAAAAAAAAAAAGAAAAAAAAAAAAAGAAAAAGAAGAAGAAAAGGAAAAAAAAATTTAGAGAAGAGAGGGAACAGAGGAGAGAGGAAGGAGGGACGAGAGGGGGGGGCAGCCGAGGGGTAGCGAGAGGTAGAGGCTGTGATTGAAATGGCTGTGTAGGATCTAAGTAGGGTAATGTATAGGGTAAGTGATAGGGAAGGAATTTCACAAGAATTAAATGAATGAAAATGAAAATCCCAAAATTAAATGCCATAAAAATAGTTTTTGCTAACGGCATTACAATAAAATACATCTATAAATCAGCTTGTATACATTTGAATGGTGAGTTAAATGAGGAAAACTGATACAGTTTTTTTTTTTTTTTTTTTTTTTTTTTTTTTCAAAAAAAGAAATTCTGGTACGGGCTGGAGAGCTGGCCTAGCGGTTAGAGCCAACCGATTGCTCTTGCAGAGGACCCGGATTCGATCCCCAGCACCCACATGGTGGCTGAGAACCGTCTTTAAAACTCCAGTTCCATGGGGAATCCAATGCCCTCTTCTGACTTCCAGCGGCATTTGCAGACACAGGTGCACAAACCTACATTCAGACAGTACATTTACACACATACAAGAATAAATAAAAAAATTAAAAAAAAAAAAAAAGAAAGAAAAGGTAAACAACTGAAGTGGGAAGTTCTTGATAACGTTGTTTTGGAAGCAACTAGAAATGTGTAGGGTCTGGGTAAATATGGTGCAACTCTGAATCCCGTCAGTTTTACTATGGACTTAAAAAGGCTCTATGAAGAAAACATTAAATTTTATAAACGGAATGAAGTTTGAGTTTGTTGCTGGAGAAGAGAAATCTATGAATTAAAAAATGCTTTCGGGGCGGGGGGGGGGTGGCTGGAGAGATGGCCTAGCAGTTAAGAGCACTGACTGCTCTTGCAGAGGACCCGGGTTCGATCCCCAGCACCCACATGGCGGCTGAGAACCATCTATAGCTCCAATTCCTGGAGAACTCCAGTTCCAGGGGAATCCGAATCTTCTGACCTCCGCGGCATTGCACGACACGGGTGCACAAACCTACATGCAGACAGTACATTCATACACATAGAAAATAAATAAATAAATAAATAAATAAATAAATAAATAAATAAAATAAAAAGAAATGCTTTGGAAAAGACTGAAAGAAGCAGAGCAAGGGCGTTGATAAGAGTGAGGAAGAAGGTTTCAAGAGCAACAGCTTAAAGGGCAAATGTTGAAGCAGGAAAGGCATAAGTATTTGGGAAAAAAACAGAGGGAGATTAGAATATGTGAATAAAATACAAGTTGTAGAAGTGGGGGGAAGTTCTAATTTTATAATTAAACAGTCGGATGGTCAGTTATCTATTCGAAGTAGGAGGACAGGTCATCCACTGCAATAAAAATGAGCAATATAGCAGACTGTTGATGGCTGATGCAACTACTTACAAAGCAGCTGGACTTCTAGCCTTGGTAGCCGGTCTGTTACCAGGAGTGCGACTCTGATATAGACCTCTCACAGGACCAGCCTTGCTGTAACAGAACCCAGTGTTAAGATCGTTATAAGGCCACACTAGTTTGGGTTGCAAAATAACATATACAACCCACATTGCATAATTAACATCAACTGTTTATTTTCCTAATGAATAACATGAGTTTATGCTAATGAAAGACACCAATGACAACAGAAGATCAATCCTCGTCTCTCTGGAAAAGATGAAAGATAGCCCACCATGGTGGTACATGTCTGTGAACTCTGTACGGGGGAGGCTGGCAGAGAGATCACTGCAAGTAGGCCAGCCTGGGCTATAGAGTGAGACATAGTCTCAAGTGAATACAAAATGAAAACGCCAAACCAAACAAAGGGGCTAGGGATGAAATAAGACTCTTTCAATCAGAATGTTGGTAGAGTTTTGATTAGTCTTCTACTGGCAAATATGGATAACCAATTTCAGACCTTGCACTTTGTTTTCACTACTTTATCCATTAGCAATAAGGCAAGAAACTTGGATTATATTTTCATGAGGAAATTTTCATTTTATTTGTTTACATCTTGAAATGGAAAACCTTTTTCTCTAAAAGTATGGGGATTTTTAAAATTTACTTTATTAAAGGAAAATAGGCCTCTTAATGCCAAAGGAGATCTCTTCTCTAATACAAAAACTGCCAAAATACTTTTGTACTACCCCCAAAATATTTTAGGAATATAGATGAAAGATTACAAAAGTACGAGTTGGAAGAAAGATAGGAGGAGCTGAAGGAAAGGAGATGGAAGAAGAAGGCAGAGGGGAGACTTGCACTCCAGTTACTAACACTGAAAATTAGATTTAAGCATAAACAGACAATTAGCTTGAAGTATCCTGTGAACATTGTTGATTGTCACTTTTTGATTTTTATTTTAATATTTTCAAAAGAGTGTGGTCTCATAAAGAAAATATCTTGAGGTATAGTATAATTTTACCTAGTGAGAAATTTAATGGCATGTGTATTGTGGTATTCGTTCTTTGGCATTTCTAACCATATTTTTTCTGGTATTAGTTGATTATCTCTTTTGTTCTATGTCATTTATCTCTCCTTAAAAAAGCCTGATATGAGGCAAATGTGTTGCTTCCTAAACCACAAGAAGGGCTTCAGTTTATTTTAAACACACTTTAGACACAGCATCTTCCATTGCAAGGTAACTTTAACATAAATCTTATAGTTGCACAAATGGGAATATCCATGAAAATATGAATAGCAATGCTATGCCAACTCAGTACTGTTTATGACACACAGTTTTAGTATGGACATATTTTAATATTCTCTGCACATATTTTTCCTGAAATAGAGAATCAAGAGACTGGTGTTTTGCTTCAGAATATCTTACTTTTATGTCTTGAATCTTACTGCTTTGAGAATTAATTTTTAAAAATGCCTTTTATCAGTAGGCATAAGTAAACTCAGTTGAAATGGAAAGCAATGATTCAAAATAAAGCAGTACACTCAAGCTGTATGGATTGCTATAAATGTCCATAACTGCTAAAATCTACAGTGAAAGGTCTTTTCAGTTAGCAAGGTCATTCCTGACTAGTGACATTAAGATTATTTTTCTTTTACTATATTTTCTGTCTTCTGTTCATAAATATATATATAATATATTTAAATATTTGTGCATTTTATATGAGACAACTTAATCATATATAGATCATTTCCCCTATCTGTAGCTTCCCATGTGATGCACTTAAGTCGGATTTAAATGAAAGTTGTTTTTATTTAACAAACTATGGACTTTTAAAATCTAGTAGGTATTTTCTTTTTTCTTTCCCTTCCTTCCTTCCTTCCTTCCTTCCTTCCTTCCTTCCTTCCTTCCTTCCTTCCTTCCTTCCCTCCCTCCCTCCCTCCCTCCCTTCCTCCCTTCTTTCTTTCTTTCTTTCTTTCTTTCTCTTTGTAGATTAGAATGGCCTCCATCTCTCAGTGGTCTGGTTCTCTGTCTCCCATGTACTAGGTTTGAAGGCATGTGATACTATGCCACAGCTTCTTATAGGTATTTTCTTAAGTAAAATTCAAGTTAAAGACACATTTTTTTTTTTTTTTTGGTATTTTTGAGAAAGGGTCTCCCTTTTTTTTTTTTTGTGCAACCTGGCCTGGAACTCACTCTGTAGACCAGGCTAACTTTGAACTCATAGAGATCTACCTGCCTCTGCATCCCAAGTGCTAGGATTAAAGGTGTGCAATACCATGCCTGGCTAAACACAATTTTTGAACAGCTCCTTGTTGTTTTATTTATCGGTTCTGACTTCACTTAAAAAGAAAGTTATTTTGGAGATGGAGACACGACTCAGCAGTTAAGAACACAGGCTGCTCTTTCAGAGGACTCAGGTTCAATTCCCAGGATCCACATGATGGGTAACAACTATCCGCAACTAATTCTAGGGAAATCTGGTTCCCTCCTCTGACCTCTGTCGGTATTGCATGACACAAGTGCACTTAGACACATGCAAGCAATACACTCCCACACATAAAATAAAAATAATAAATAAAATATATATTTAAAAGTTCTTGAAATCATCCTCAAGTACTTTTTATAAGTTAAACTATTTGAAGTATATTAAAAAGATAAAGAACAAAATATCCTTGAGCTATCTATTCTATGAAACTGAATGCTAGAAGGGCTCTAGAACTATAACAATGTCGTAGTTATTCTTCCTTCATCTAATCCCAAGAAAGTGATTTATGATGAAAGCTCTGTCCTCAGCACCCACGTTTCTGGTGTAGTACAGAAGATCACAGCTCATACTATATTACATGTATCAATCACGCACTACAGTGGGGATGGAATAATAAATGTGAAATAAGCTGTGTCCTATAAGCCTGGGCTGCAAAAGGGATAATTTTGAGGTGAGATAAAAGAAATGTGGAGGGTATGGCATATAAAACTTGATAAGATTCCTGCAAACAAAATATATAATCTAGTTCGCAGTGATCGGGCCACATTCTGAATTCTGCCTACTAGCTATTTCAACTCCAGCAAGCCATTTCGATTTTTGATGCTTCCAAAATTTCATATTCCACTTTTAGATTTGTTTGGAAAACTAACATTTTAAAATAACTGATTATCTCAAAACACTCCATATTCTAGAATCAAAGGCCATTCTCCATTCATTTTTAAGATGAAATATCCATGGTGGTGGTGAAAGGTTTCTGTAGAGTGTGTGTATCTATGAGTGCTCATTTGTCTGTGCTGAGTTTCAAAACAAACTTGAAGGGATGAATGGGCTTAGGCTAAAACAGGATGTTTTTTCTTAGATGTGTCAGAGAGAAAAGAAAAAAAATTCCCTCCCAGAAGGAAGAGAGGAATCATGATAATTATAATCAGCTACTATTTCACTGATTTTTTTAATTTAATTTTTATTGATGGTTTGTGCATTTCGTACATCATTTTCCAATTCAGATCAGGCATATTTCCCTTTCCCTTCCCCCCCACCCCCACCCCATCCCAGATCATGTATTCTGCCATAACTGTCCTGCATCTTTCAGGTTTTTTTTTCTCCTTTTTTAGCTATAAGTGATAATCCATGAGTATAAGCATCCTTCGTGCAAAACCAATCTACAGACTGTTGTGCCCAAACCCCCACAGTCCCACCATTCAGTGGGGGGTGACAGGTTGTTTGTTCAATCAAGTTGATCAAATGAGTGTCCAGTCTATATTGTTGTAGTTTCACCATTCACCCCAATCGCAGCCTTTACATTCTATCACACCCCCTCTTCCGCAGATTTTCCCTAGGCTTAGAAAAGGGGCACTGGTTGATGAGAAGCAAAACAGTCTACTTTCTCTGGAGCTGTTGTCTTGGTCTCTAGTCAATTCTGGCTTTTTTCTTTCATGGGCTGCCAGCTTGTCCAGGCATAACCTTTCAATCCTACTAATGAAGCACAAGCAATTAGATATATAGGTACTTAAACAGTATAATATATAGCCTTTCAATCCTACAAATGAAGCACAAGCAATTAGATATATAGGATTTAAACAGTACTAATTTTTATGGTAGGTTACCTTGTTATAGACACAGATGTTTGGATGGTATGTTAATCCATGAATTACATTTTCTTCTGTTAAGTATGACAGGGTCTTCGTGTGGCTTATAACGTCTCCTAACGTTTAGAGGATGTAAGCTTGTGGCATCAGCCGTGGGTTATTCCTCCAAGGAGAGAGCTAATAGCCAATTAGATTTGGGATATAATACAGGCACATGGCTGCCTCTGCTGAACAGTATTTCCAGGCAGGTGAGGTGTAGCTGGTGCTGACGGTGGAGTCTTGCTTGACTCAGGGAGACCCGTATTTGCTTTATTGGTTTAGTGGCCTTTGGTAACACTCTCTGGCATTCCAGAGGCCATCTGTACACTTGCATGTGCAGTCTCAATACATCCCTCCCATGTTAACGTCAGGTCTTCGGCAGCAGGGTCTTATTGCCTCTCCTCCTGCAGGTATCCCAACTTAGGGGCAAGGAACCCTTACCTTTTGTGGGGCCTTGGATCCCCTGGCCAACATCCCCCTGGTAGAACAATCCATTGCTGATGTCAGAGCTCCTGCATTAATATATTTTGCCTAAGTGCATAGCCCAAGGACTTTAGTATTATATTTGGGTTCTGAACAGAGTATAATCCTTTTCACAGTTCTTATGTCTATTAGTCAATTAAAGAAGGCATTTTTACCGGTTTTAAAGAGATTACCTCTATAACAGTTGTCTCCAATTTACAGTTGGAGAACGATGTCATCATCGTCATATTTCTCCTTGTTCTACGGGTCTCCCTGAGTCAAGCAAGACTCCACCATCAGCACCAGCTACACCTCACCTGCCTGGAAATACTGTGCAGCAGAGGCAGCCATGTGCCTGTATATCCCAAATCTAATTGGCTATTGGCATTCTCCTTGGAGGAATAACCCATGGCTGATGCCACAAGCCTACATCCTCTACAGGTTAGGAGATGTTATAAGCCACAGTAAGACCCTGTCATATTTATTAGGGGGTAAAAATGTAATTCATAGATTAACATATCATCCAAACATATGTGTCTATGCCAAAGTAACCTACCATAACTATTAGTGCTGCTTAAATACCTATATATCTAATTGCTTGTGCTTCATTAGTAGAATCAAAAGGTTACTCCTGAACAAACTGTCAGCCCATGAAAGGAAACAGCCAGAATTGACCAGAATCCAAGTCAACAGCTCCAGAGAGAGAGGACAGTTTTACTTCTCATCCACCTGTGCCCCTTTTCTAAGCCTAGGGAACAATCTGCGGAAGAGGGGGCGTGGTAGAATGTAAAGGCTGCAATTGGGGTGAACGGTGAAACTACAGCGATGTAGTCTGGACACTCATTTGATCAACTTGATTGAACAAACAACCTGTCACCCCCCAATGAATGGTGGGACTGTGGGGGAATAGGAAAAAAAAAAAAAAAATAGATTTAAAAAAAAGAAAAATAAAAAAAAAGAATAAAAAATAAAAAAAAAAAAAAGAAAAAAAAAACCAGAAAGATGCAGGACAGTTATGGCAGAATACATGATCTGGGATGGGGTGGGGGTTGGGGGGGAAGGGAAAAGGAAATATGCCTGATCTGAATTGGAAAATGATGTATGAAATGCACAAACCATCAATAAAAATTAAATTAAAAAAAAAACTTTGTTTCTTTACTTGCTAATTTTTCACATAGTAATGTTTTTAAGCATTGTATACTTTAGAAATGTGAGAACCTTGCTTTTGTTTTCTAAATCCAGTGTCCAGTGTAAGATTATATTACAGATATTTAATAATATGTCAATGGCCATTTTTGTCAATATACCCACTGGTACAATAAACAGTAATGACTTATATGGAAAATATTCCAAAATTTAAAGAGAGATCATGAAATTTCCTCTGAAAATGACAATATAACATCAATCATATAACTCTTTGCTTTCATACGTAAATTGCAAACAAAATTGTCTTCTACCCATATGCTCCTTAATTTTTGATATTGTTAATTTAAAAACATTCCCCAGTTACAGTGTTATCTATACTCAATTCAAATGGACAGTGCCTGGTTACTTCTGAGTTTGAGAAGGCCATTTTTACCTTTGATTTACTTATCTTCATTTTATGTGTATGAATATTATGTCTGCATGTGTCTATGTGCACTCAGAGGACAGAACAGGGTGTTGGATCCCCTGGAACTGAAGTTATCGATGGTTGTTAGCTACCACCTGGGTGCTGGGATTCGAACCTGGATCTTCTGCAAGAATGGCCACTGCTCCTAACCACTGAGCCATGCCTCCAGCCCCAGAAAGCTACATATTTTATGTTAAATTTGAATTTCTGCTTCTTTTGTATAAACTTCTTATTCATATTCTCTATCCATTATTCCACTTGTCTTTCTAAATGATTCTAAGTCCTTCACAGAGTTGAAATGTGTTTTTAAATATCTATTTTATAAGCAGTCTATTAAATTTATTTATAATGTAGCTTATGATGTTATCATGAACATGTGTTTTATACAATTTCAATGCTGTTCAAATTTTAGCCATGTTCACTGCCTCATTTTCTCTCCAATTCTTTCTTTCCTTTTTTTTTTTTTTTTTTTGGTCTTTTCCAGCCAGGGTCTTCCTGTAGCCCCAGCTACCCTGGAACTCACTTTGTAGACCAGGCTGGCCTTGAACTCACAAAGATTCACCTGCCTCTGCTTCCCAAGTGCTAGGATTAAAGGCATGCACCACCATGGCTGGCTTTCTCAGATTCTTTCTTAAGCCCATTCAATTTGGCTTCCACCAGTTTCCTAGCATTGCCTTGTTCAATCACCATTAAATTCTATGCAGTAAATAAAATGTTTAATTTTTAGTTGTCATTTTTCTTGTCTCATGAACAGCTTTCACCAACCATTGCTCCCTTCTCTTTAATGTCCTTGCTTTGGCTGGTTTTCAGGACACTCTACTCCACTGACCTCCTACCTTGCTTGTCCCTTCTGAGTTTGGTAGGCTGTCTGTGGTCTTCTCTTTTCTTACTTCTCTGTTCTTTTCTATTTATATTTAATATTTTCATAACTCAAGAATTTAAATACAATATATAATTTTGTATTTATGTGAAAAACTTCTTGACTTCTGTGATAAACTACTTGACTTGTGTATGTGGCTTCCAAAATATTATCTTCCAAATAAAACTTATTTCTGGTTTATTATTAGCTAGTCCTCTACAGTATGAAGAGGAGACCTCTATGAAGCCAAGGATTTTAGTCCATTTTGTTTATGGTAGACTCTAGAATCATTAAAACAGTCCTTGACATATTGTACATTTGCCAAAAATATTTTAAAGAAAATTATTAACTATAGGCATTAAATAAATCACCCTTTCCTGAAAGATTTTTCATTTTTTCTGTGTTTATAAAAGCCTTTTTTATAAGCCTTAAGCAAATTGTTCTCTATTTCTCATCCCTTACTTTGAAATTCTTTTTGAGAATGACTTGCATTTGGATTAAAACATCTTACATCCCTTGTATTTATTTATTTATTTATTTATTTATTTATTTATTTGGTCTTTTTAAGTCAGGGTCTCCCTGTATCCTCAGCTGGTCTGGAACTCATTATGTAATCCAGGCTGGCCTGGAATTCACAGATGTCTCTGCTTCCCAAGTGCTGGCATTAAAGGAGTGCTCCCAGCTCAATTATGCTTCTAAAGCATGGTAGTTCTCGAATGTTTGTCTTTTTACTCCAATTATTTCCACATGCTTAAACAGTACCTTCATATTACAATTATTTTTATCATTTGTATTAACTGCTTCTTCAGCTCTTATTCTATTCCTGATATGTTCAAGCCCATGATTTTTGTCTTTGTTACATATTCCAAATTTTAGTGAAGTATAATAACCTTTCTACATTTCTGTAGATTTTTTTTGAGATGCTATTATCTGAGAAAATCACACTGTAAATTTCCTAAGTTAGAGCAGTTCCTTCTCTGCTTCTGTTTCTTGGTTTCCTTTCTCAGTTTGGTATGCATTACCAAAGATTTTTTTTAAGGAGAGTACACGTTGACAACTTAAACGATTTGAATTCTGGTTTCTTAAGTACTTCTCACTTGATCTAAAGATTGGTTGGAATTTTGGGTTAAAAGTACTGAATGAAAGTAATTTTCTTCCACATGAAGTTTAATTTATTATCTTGTAAAAGCCACGAATGGTAATTTAAAAGACTAAAGCCATTCTGGTCTCAATGTTTTATAGTTTTCTTCAATATATTCCAGGATATTCTCTTCTGTCCTAGTTAACTTTCTACTGCTCTCATTAAACACTGACCAAATTGATGAGACACAGATTTATTGCATTATATACATCCAAGTGACAGTCCTCTCTGAGAGCATTCAAGACAGGGACTCAAGTCAGGGACCTAGAGGCAAATCTGAAGCAGAGGTTATTGAGGAATGCTGCTAACTTGCTTGCTTCTCTGGGCTGTGCTTTGCCAGCTGTCTTATAATACCAGGACCACCTGCAAAGAAATACTATCACCTAAAGTGGGCTGTGCCCTCCCACATCACTCAACCATTAAAAAAATGACTCAGTGACATGCCCATATGCCAATCAGCTAGAAGCAGTTCCCCAGTTGAGAGTCCATCTTCCCAGGTGTGTGACTTTGACAAAAGAAGTCAATGATGACACCTTATTTCTTGAATATTTGGCAATTTCACAAAAACAATCAAAATAATTCTCCACTAGTTCAAACTTTTTGCCCTTAAGTTCATTTTATTTTGAAAATAATGTTTTCTTATCAATTTCTTTAAATTTTCATGACAAATATAAAGGTAGATAGAAGCATACATAGAAATTATTTCCTTCTTATTTCTTCTAGACAAAATATAAATACCTGAAGTATTTTCTTCCTTGCTGATGTCTCCTTTCTGCTCTGTATTTCAGTTAAAATTTATGTCTATAGTTATTTAACACTATTTTAATGAGTGTTTCAAAGAAGAAATGAGCATGCATGCTTACTGTTAATGTACTTTTTAAAAATATATTTTAAATTATCTTCACACTTACATTTGAAGTCTTAAGCTTTGAAATTTATTTGTAGCTGTGGTGTGAAATAAGAGACCAAGTTCATGTTACTATTTTGCACTGAATTGTTGCATGTTCATACCACCATTAGTTTGGTAGCAGCTGCTTTCTACACCTAAAATATCCACAATGATACATTCATCCCACATGATATTTTCTTGGAAAATCTCACATTCAATGCATTTATACTTCCTAAGAATTTGTTTTCTTTCTGGCTTACTCTAAAGCTTTGAAAATTGTATTTGCTTATACTGTTTGGAGGCATTAAACATAATTTGTCTGAAAGGCTCATTAGCATGATGGTACATATTTGCAGGGTTATATATTTAAGTCTAAATTTTATTTTTGTTTATGTTTCTTTCATTTTGAAGACTGAACCAGAATTTCTTGCATTTTATGAATACATTGTACCACAGTAATATCTTCAGCCTAGTTATTACAAATGCCAGGGTACAAACTTTAAACTTGGCAGATTAAGACAATTATGACTTATCAAAACTGCTTAAATGAATTAGAAATAGGGCCAATAAACATGAGCAGAAGGCTCTGCTGTACTTTGTACCTGCCCCCCACCCCCCCGCTAAGGGAGACAGCTTTTCTGTAAAACAAAAAATGGCATGGCGTTTAAAGAGTGAGTCTGCATTGTGATATTCACAATGATACAATATAGTTATGCCTGAATAAAAAAAAAATACAGCCTTATTCTTTGCATCCACTTTAAGCCAAGACTGTACCTAAATTGATAAGAACCCATTCCTTCAAAAGAGCCTTGGAACTGTGTTTATAAACAAAGGCTTGCTCTTTTTTTTTTTTTTTTTCAAAGTAGTATATCCATCATGGTATGAAGAAGTAAACGTCAGACTCTTTTTAAAAAAATTTTTTTTTTATTTAATTTTATTTATTTCTGTATGTGTATGAATGTACTGTCTGCATGCAGGTCTGTGCACCCGTGTCGTGCAATGCCGCGGAGGTCAGAAGAGGGTCTCAGATTCCCCTGGAACTGGAGTTCTCCTGGAATTGGAGTTTCAGACGGTTTTTGGCCGCCATGTGGGTGCTGGGGATCGAACCCGGGTCCTCTGCAAGAGCGGTCGGCGCTCTTAACCGCCAGGCCATCTCTCCAGCCCCAAACGTCAGACTCTTATCTTTATCAGAGAAATAGTTTCCACTTTCCCATCCCTAGACCTGGAGCAAACACACACGGCCACCAAATTATTATTTTAATTCCATCTATTGTTTGGAAAACAAATGAAATAATCTTCACACATTCATTGTTTCCAACAAATATCCCACATTGTTAAAGCATTTTCCTGAATATGCAAAACACGTATGCATACATTGTTTCTGGGTCAAGGGCAAGGTTTTGTCATAAGGAATTTAAAGTATATGCTTTAAGTTACAAGAGGAACTCAAAGCCTAATAGGCTTGTTAACATTATAAAGAAGCTAAGATAAAGATTAACTTTTTGGTTGAGAAATTAAGAAAAAGTCATTTGTCCATATTGTAAATGTCATTTCCACACTCTGTCCTTTCCTTCAAAATATACCCTGAATTTCTAAATCAATTAGAGGATTCTTTTATTGCTCTCTGGAAGTTTTAATTAGAATTTTTAGAAAGTGTCTTTGGGGTAACATATCCTCATTTGAGCTATTCTTTTAAAACATGTGTTATAAACATATGTTTAAATAATAGTAAATTTTACGATTCAGTAAAAAGCTTTCAGTCTATTTCAGTTTGCTATGCTATTATATAGAAACTTTTTGATAAAGTTACAACAATATGTACTTTAATCTCTTTTGAAGTTACTGTAAAAATGTCAGCCATGGCTGTAGTCACATGGAGATTTGCCTATGGAAAGAATCTGGCAGAGAAGTTTGTCTACTAGAATAAACTTCATCTTTTCCCCTGGAGAAGCTGGAATATCTACATAATTTGAAGGCCAACTTCTCCAGAGTGAGTAACTGGGGATACAGCAAGGTAGAAATAACAAAATATTTTATTACTTAAAAAAACTATATACCATCATCAAGGTTCTAGTCAGGCAACTGTTTAAGAAGAAATTTGGGTTCCATACTAAGAAGAAAGGCATGTCACAATTAAGTATTTTAAAAGAAGCTCTAGATAACATTAAAAAAATTCTCTTCTTCACATACAGAACCAAATTGTTCTTAACTTCTGAGTATATTAATTCTGTATTTCATGAATACACTCTGTCCCTCCACATTATTACTATCATTAGCAACATCACCAGCATTACCCTCTAGAGCTCTCACCCTGACCACTGGACTTGTCTCCAAGTCTATGATATAGTCTTTAAAGCACTGATTGATGCCCATAGCTGTCTCCAGACTTAGTTGGCATTATATTGACATTCTCTGTCTTTACTCCAACGACATTAACTTTCTTTATTCTCTAATATTTATTATACATAGTCACTTTGGACTCATGATTTTTTTTCAATTATCTGTCCTTTCAACCTTTTTTGTGTCTGAAATTCTGAACTACTTTTTCAATATCCTCTCCTGCTATAAAACTTTAACACTTTATACAAACAAGTACACATATATGGAATTATTTAAAACATACCACCAAACACAAACAACTGAAACTCAACTATTCAGTAAGATAATCTTAACTCAAAGATGCTTTAAATACAGTTTACATTGTTGACTTTGAGTAGATTCAATTTCTTTTTTTTTTTTTCCATGTCTCCCCATTCACAATACAGACCAGGCACAGTGGCCTAGGCTGAGGTGTACATGGGGTGGGTTTGCTCTGCCTCCTCTTTCTATACAGTCAGTGTAGAAACACAGCCTGTGGTAAGCACCAGGAGGCCAGTAGATTCAATTTCAATGTCATAAAAGTGAAATGATTCAAAGATGAGTAACAAGAATGTCAATAATGTCTGTTTGTTCATGTAGTAGTTTAATAATCATCTTAATAGTCCTTTAGTCACACATGGCGGACATCCACATGCTGTTCTTCCCTTCTTACATTTTCCAAGGCTGTCTCCTGCCTGCAGGCAGACAATCTCTTGGCTTAGCTCTGGCAAAGAGGGGGAAAGGGACCACAGGAGAGTTATACAAATGGAAAGATAAGGACAGACATACACAGACTCAGAGGAAGCCCAGGAGAACAGAGTCTCTATTTATGTCAGCAGTATGCTTATATACCAAAAGTTACTGTGCTCTGGGCAAGGAAGTGGTGGGCAGGCAGAAGGGAGGGGCAAGCCACCAAGCCACCTTGGATCTAATGGTGGTGAGGAAGCTGCAGAGCTCCTGTTTGTGCAATAGGTAACTAAAGGTGTGACATTTTGCTCAGTGCCTCAAGGGAAGGGCCCATCTGGCCCTGGAACTTTGCAGAGATAGGCGAAGCAAGAAAACATTGTAATATCCTGAACCTTCCTGAGCTACAGATATCTCAGAGAGGCAACTGAATGCCTACAGAGATACCAGATAATCTGAGGTCTTATGGGACAGGTCTTACAAGTTCTTGCCTCAAGCCACACAAAGTTTCATTCCTACATGTTCATATATCTAGAATTTGTGTGTCTGTGTGTGTGAGAGAGAAAGAGAGAGAGAGAGAGAGAGAGAGAGAGAGAGAGAGAGAGAGAGAACATGTATGATATAATTCTAAATCTGTATTGGTAAAGAAGTTGCAACAGGAGATGAAATCATGGATTCAGATGAATCAACCAGATGACTTTTTGTTGTTTATGAAGCTCATTCCTTTCTGAGATTTCTCTTTGTTTCTGTACTTCAATTTTAAGCTATACTACAAAACAATCTCAAGGCATTGCAAAAATCAGCTCGAGTGTATTATTTATGATTTCAGTCAGAAGAGTCATTGTGTTACTTGCAAAATGTTAATTTTGCCATAACAACTTAGCATTTTAATAAAAATATTTATAGATTGTTGTATTGTCCCATTTGTTTAACAAAGCTTATCTGTGAAAAACTGTGTACCACTTTTAAGTCTCTTGTTTTTATACTGGTCAAAAAAATGTCAGCTTCACCCAAGGTTCAAGTTAGTGAAGGGGTGGAGCACAATGTAAGGGAACTAGTTGTGCATCTGGAGACTTTAATCACTGTACCATGATGCCTTTTGTTTAATTATTCTGTGCACTCAATGCATAATAAGAACTATTAGGCTGAATCTAAGTAATTTCTATTTAGACTGAAACATTAATTAGTTTTCTTTAAAATAAATAAGTCATTACGAAGCTACAAATTATTGAGTTAATTAGCTGTGCTGTGGCCTTTTAATTCTTTCAGCTGAAATAAGCCCTTGCTAAAACTATCAAGTAAAATATTTATGTTACTCATGAGAACAGACAGCTTTCATGAAACTAAAGCATTCACCAAGAATTTTAAGCACAATGTTTTAAAATTGTATAGTAATAGTGATTTTTATAAGATATATTTTGTATATGAATTAATATTTTATAAATGCTGAAATTAAGATATGTCAAGCAATTATCTAATCCATTTTCAGATATTTTTTGACAACTGAATGCATTCTTTACACTCTCCCTACCTATAAACCTGTGCTAACCCTTCACATTCAAGCATACACACACACACACACACACATACACACACATACACACAGAGAGAGAGAAAGAGAGACAGAGAGACAGAGACAGAGACAGAGACAGAGAGAGGCAGAACAATTGGCTAGTAGAGAGTAGGAGCAGACACCTTAAGAACATAGTGAGGTGCAGTTGGGTTATGGATAGATTGGAAGGGAGAATCAAGGTGTTGATCATTATATACATATATATATATATATATATATATATATATATTACATCATATATACCTATGTAGAGAGAGAAAGAGAGAGAGGCAGAGAGAGAGACAGAGAGGAGAGAAGAAGTATTCAAAGTCTTATCCTAAGAACAAGCAAGTAAGAAAAGAAGGAAGAAAGAGTAGAATGGAGTTTGATCTGAACATGTCAAGTTTCAAGTATTCAGAACCATCAAGTATGAGGTTTAACTTATTAAGCTTGTAATGGAGAGAGAAAGATTTATGAACTTTGAGTACTCAATATACTCTCTATTGTATTTAAATCTACAAGACTAAATGAAGTCACCAAGAAAGGTGGAGAGAAGAAATTCAGTGATTAAGAAGCAAGATTAAAAAAGTGCCAGCAATGAAAAGGAAGATTCAAAAATGAATATGTGATGAGAGAAAAGATGAGAGCAAGAGCTGGCTATAGATGATTAGTGTTTCACAAAATGGAAATCATTTGAGTTTTATACTATTTCTTGTAAGATAGGTAACATAAGTTAGGCATGGTTTTTAGTAATGTAGAATATTAGAAATTCTACAAGATCATTCTACAGATAGTGAGGAGGCTAATGCTCATGAAAAAGCACACATGGGGACTGAGATTAGACATAATGAACACAAATAGTTTTTCATAAAGTTTTCTATTTAAGGGAAAGGAACAAGGAACTTAAGTGAGTAATGGGGTCAACAGTGTTTCTTTTTGGATTTTGTTTCATTTGAGTTAAAAAGCAGCAATAAAACCATGGTTTGTACAGCAAAGAAAATGCTCTTGTAGAGTAGTGTGTTCAGTGGAAGAGACAGGACTATATTGTATAAAACAGATAAAAACAAAGATATCTCAAGGCTATGTGAGGAGTTAGTCTTCAGGAAGATAGATAATCCACCCTAGTAAGACTGACAGTGGGAGTTTATGCCTCTGAATGCTGACACAGAGGGCATACAAATTCTGAAATTTATCAAATTACTTTGACATCAACTGAACTTGTAAATCCAGACCACATAGCTCAGAAGTAGATTGCTTGCCTTGCATTCATGAGACTTGTAGTTTGATCTTCAGCATAATACGAATAATCTTAATAATAATTAAATAATGCTCTTTATTGTGTTCATTCTTTGGAAAATTTAATATATACCAAGATTACTTTTGTTTTAACTATTTTTGATAATTGATAATTTATTTTTATTTTATGTATGAATGTTTTGTCTGTGGGTATGTAAATGCACCAGTGTTATGCAATGCCCATGGAGGCCAGAAGAGGGTGTCCAAGCCCCTGGAACTGCAGTTATGAGTGGGTGCTGGGAAACAACCCCAGTCCTCAGCAAAAAGAGCCAGTGCTCTTAACCAAGGAGTCATCTCCCCAACCTCAAGATTACTTTTAAATATTTACTGACAGTGTAGTACTTAGTGATTCTGTAGCAAAGTTTATTTAGGCCCAGATATCCTCAACAATCAACTCATCAGTTATTGCTTCTGTCTTGATTTTCCTGTCTTTATCTTCTTACCTTACAGCTTCATAGTGATTAGACTTTTTCACAGTAATGTTTTGCTGTCTTTTCTCCATTTTTTATTTTATTATCTCCCCATGCTTCCTTTTATGCATTTTCTTTTGATCTGTCCTCCAAATGATTGTGTTATTACTGCATCTAATCTGCTAAGAAGATTGAACTCTTAATTTGGTTGGTAAATATAAGCATACTTCCCGGTAGAAATGTCACTTTTGGTATTTTATCTCTTTATATAGGAAAATAGAATTATTTAAAGTCAGTACGACGATTTTATCATCTGGATCTTTATCATGCACTTATAATTTTTAGATTATTATTCCTTTATCTTAAGCATATATGTGTGTGATGTGTATGTGCACCTGTATGTGTATACATGTATTAGATACATTGCACAACATTCCTTGCCAGGAGAAACACGTGGCATGGCGCCCTCCCTCTGCCTCCTGATCCTGCTACTGCGGTCCCAATACAAACCAAGAAAAAAAATCTTCAAACTACAGTTTAAGGGAGACTAATGAGTTTAATCGGCTTGCTCACAGAGCAAGTTGGTGAGGGAATCACTTACAGAATTTTGGGAGATCTCCCTCATGTTCATAAGAGGCAGCAACTCCTGCGATCTTTCCACAAGATGGTGACAGTAAGAGAGAGAGAGACCCACCCCCCTTTCATCACCTGCCTTTATGCTATTAGCCTCTCCTCCATATAAAGCCAAGGTGAGCAGGCAGGTTGGAAGGAGTCTCTGGATCTCTGGCTTTACCCTTCCCTTAGAAGGAAAACAAGTCAAGTTTATAAACTGAAGTACTTTAATGTCAGTCCTTTCTGAAGAATGTCCACACCACACCCAGCTCCTTTCTTCTGGCCGTTCCTGTCTTTCTCCCTGCCTCTTCTGCAAGTGTCCTTGAGTCTTGGAAGGGGTGACATAGAGGCAGGATGATCTATTTTTCTTTGTGGTGAGACATCAAGCTTTTGGGTCTGTCCATCTTCTATTTCAAGTGAACTATTGGTTCATTTCAGTGGCATTTTTCCTAGTGATAAAACACAAATGGAATGAAGGACAAACATCTAAACAAATACTGACCATTCTAACAATCCAACCCATGGGCACAAACACAGATTATTCGCAGGGTCATCCAGCCCTCTAATGGAACAATAGCAGTGGCTTCCCCATTGGGGTCTATAAGGTCCCCTGACACTAAGGGTCAATTAGGCTTATGGTACCAGATATGTGTATGTGTCCTACCTTAGGAGAAGGCCTTAAATACAATTGGAACATTGTTGAATATATATATATATATATATATATATATATATATATATGAATGTATGTATA